>JAOVVI020015514.1:0-11164 GCA_028571085.2 Nepenthes alata | reverse complement strand
ATTTAAAACCTTAGGGGGTTTTTCAGTATGAGTGCGGTGAACTCCACCCGAAGGAGAGAGCACCAACAGTCAATGACTGTCGGAAGATTAGGACCAGATGCATGAAAGTTACGACGTCCTCAAGTAGAACCGAGCATTAACGGTACATGCAGGTCATGGCCTAGGTTAGCAAAAGCCCGGTAACGATAGCCTCAAAGCTTAGTAGGTAACCACATCTTTCAGCGCCACGACCACCTCTTGGAAGGGGCGAGCGCGACCAACTAGACCCGTGCATCAAGGCCAGAAGGTTAAGATGATAATCGCGTCTCCTCAAGTTCATGACTTTCCTTCACAAGAACGATCGAAATCCAACGCAAGTAATCCCCAATAGCCTCGACACTCTACTAGAAAGAAAAGAGGCATCCTCGAAGAGGGAGTTATGAGATCGAGATCCCAGGCTTGACCGTGGTCATGGTATTGACCTATTTGTGCGACCCGAGAGCCAAAGGATTTTCAGTTCCAGCAACTGAGCTTCCAGTTCCAGTCCCATTGGCTGACTCGCCAACAGTAATGCACGACGAGAAGAACCCTTCCAAGGAACGCAAAGTGCATCCTATTGCCACAACTCGAACGATCAACTATGTTAAGGAAAGTCGCCTCCCGACCTCTCTAAGCACGTCCTTACAGTGAGGAGATCTGACCTCGAGTCTGAGATCTTCCCTTTGCGTGCTCCTGGATTTTACCTGAGACTCAGATGGCTCGCAACAGATCTGGTCAACAAAGATTTTTGGCTCCACAACGGTCTCCAAATTCGAACACTTTGCCGGTCAACGAATCCAGTCAACTAGCATTTTTGGATCTGAACTGCTCTTCGAATTTGAGTATTTTGCCAGTCAACGGATTTGGTCAATAAAAATTTTCAGCACCAAGCTGCTCTCCAGACTTAAGCACTTCGCCGGTCAACGGATCTAATCAGCGAAGATTTTTAACTCCGAACTGCTCTCCGAATTTAAGCATTTTGCCAGTTTACAGATCCTGTCAACACAGATTTTTGGCTCCAAACTGCTCTTCGAATTTGAACACTTTTCCGATCAACAAAGATTTTGACTCCGAATTGCTCTTCGAATTTGAATACTTTGCCAGTCAGTCAACAAATATTTTCAGTTCTGAACTGCTCTCCGGATTTGAGGATTTCACCGATCAATGAATCCAGTCAATAAAGATTTTTGACTCCAAACTACTCTCCGGATTCGAGCACTTCGCTGGTCAACGGATTCGATCAACACAAATTATTTGGCTTCGCACTGCCTCCGGATTCAAGCACTTCACCGGTCAGTGAATCTGGTCAACCACCGTGTCTGTCTCCGCTCTGTTCTTCGGATTCAAGCACTTTGGTCAGTGGAATTGGTCAACAAAGATTTTTAACTCCACACTGCCCTCCGGATTCGAGCGCTTTGGTTTCTAGATCCGGTCAACCAGCTTTTTTGACTATGCAGTGCTCTCTGGATTCGAGCACATTGGTTAACAAAACTGGACAACCATATTTTTAGCTCTATTCCGCTCTCCGGATCAAGTAATGTGGTCAACCAAGATGGTCAACCATCAATCTAGTTCCATCCACTCTCCAGAGTCAAATTTTTCGATCAATAAATCTAGGTCAGATTTAAGGATACAACATGATCAATCTTGTCCCATCATGAATATGCCGGAAAATAAAAATTTGATCCACCTACATGGGGCTAGTGATGGGTCCAGTAATAATGGGCCCAATGGGCCAGGCCCCACAACAAGCCCACAATCTAACATAATTCTTTAAAAATAAAAGTCCTACATTACTTTTGGAGGAACAGTATATCTGTAAATTTTACTATAAAAGTAATCACCCTCAAACTTTGAAAGACAAGTTGGAGAAATTCAAAGAAGTTCAAAAAGCTTCATGAGGTTCTGAATGGCTCGAAGAAGGGCATGGCCGTTACTAGCCAATCTCCAATGAAAGCGGGATGGCGGCTAGGAGGCCACTAGCCCTCTTCCTGGCATGATGCCATTTGCCCTCCTCCCGTCCGGAGGTTATTAGCCCTCCGCTGCCAGGAGGCCGTCAAGCCCTCCACCCGGAGGCTATCAACCCTCCGCTGCCAGGAGGCCGTCAAGCCCTCCACCCGTCCAAAGATCAGCGGCCTTCCGCCACAAGGAGGTTCTCAGCCTTCCACCAGTCCGAAGGCAAGCGGTCTTCTGCTGCTAGGAGGCTCTCAGCCCTCCTTCAGTCAAGAGGTCATCAGCTTTCCGCCGCCAGGGGGCTCTCAGACCTCCTTCCTTTCAGAGGCCCTCAACTCTCTGTTCTGGAGCCAACAGCCCTCTGACCTAGGAGCTCTCCGTCCGAGGAGCCCTTTGTCCTAAAGCCATGAGACCTCTATCCCAGAGACAGGAGCACACCGTCTCAGAGACAGGAGCCCTCTGTCCCGGAGCCAAGAGCCCTCCGTCCTAGGAGCGCTCCGTCCTGGAGCCACGGGCCCTCGCCCTGGAGTCAGGAGCTTGTTGTCCAAGAGTCACTACTCAGGTGGTTAGGATGTTGTCCCACCGAGGCAGCTTAGTCATCCTCCTCTAAGCCGCCCCTCTGTTGAGCGCATCTCTAAGCCGCCTTCTGTAGGCGCACCTCAAAATCGTCCCACAGGGTGCACCTCTAAGCCGCACATCTACTAGGCGTACCTCTAAATAGCCCTCCGTGGGCGCACCTCTATACCGCCCTCTGCGGGCCCACCTCTAAGCCGCTTCTCTACTCGGCACACCTCTAAACTGCCCTCTGCAGGAGCACCTCTAAGCCGCTTCTCTACCGGGCGCATTCATGGAGTTCAAGCCTCTCAATACATCCCTCTCACACTCCCCTCATCACTGCATCTTTGCACTCCAGCTATATTTACGTTTAAATGTGCATTCTTATGTTTAAATGTGCATTCCTCCGTTTATTATGAAAGATTTCTGACTTGAGCGTCGGAGTGTCAACGAGGGGTAGCCCCCATTGTTCTCTAACATCTTATTTGTAATTTGTGTTGTATAGGTTTCAGGTTATCAGCGACGGAGATTGGACCCGATCCAGATCGACCTGCAGCAGAAGATTAGAAGGTTCCCTAATTTATATAATAATTTGGAACCCGGGACGCAATAAGGTCAAAGCCACAAGAGGAGCTAGAGGAGAGAAAATGTAGATGGCTAACATCGGCACCCACCAACAATCCGTCGGCACAACAGTTGACACCTATATGTTGAATGGTTGATTTTTTTGCGTTAATTATATAAGGGTAAATATTTCACTTTCTTTCTATATCCATTTTTTATGTCAAAGTCATGTGGATAATGGGAGTGTTGTTTCAATTTATTGAACTTGCCAAGCAAATAATACATCAAATGAGGCAAAACAATACCTCAAAACTCAAAAGTAAACCACATATTAGAATTAATATCGATAGTTTTTTGATAATATCAAAAGTCAAAGGTGGCCACCTTGATATATAGGATGTATAGTTTGGGGACCTGATTTTTATTCTTTTCACACCTGTATCCTGTGGTTAGTAATCAGGAATCATTCACTATTTTGAACAGATTGAACTCCTTACATTTTCATTCTTAATTTGTCTTCTGTAAAAGTGCAATCAAATCTACTAATCACTTGTTCTTCAAATTCAAGGTTTTGAAACGAAAATGTGACTACATTCGTAAAAAATTAGGTGTCCATAGCCTTATGATGAGTGAAATAGGGCGATTGATTGGATTGAAGCCAAATAGAAGGGCAAGAACAGCAACATTCATATGTTCAGAATGGCAATAAAGCTACTATTTGCTGTGTTTAGAAGAGACTTAATAAGTGATTTTTTAAAAAGGACAAACACAAACAGTGAAGTATTAACTGGTTGATAAAATGAGTGCAAATGAGCAATGATGTTCGGAGGGTTAGTTTTTTGGCCATTTTTAGCTGCAGTTTTTAGCCGCTATGTCTCAGGCTTTGTAGATGAAGCTTCTCTTCGTCTTAGTTTTTGGTTTGATGTATGGTTGCGTGTTAGAGGGCTCATTCTTCGTTAGTGATATTTAGATCTTTAGTGCATATATTTTATTATTCATATATAAATGATTACTTATAAATATATATATACATAATGAATAGATGCCTCATATAATGCTGTCGCCGACATAGAAGAATTGAGAGAAAACGATGAACCGGTGATGACAATAATACACAGCGGATAAATACAATCACAAAATAAAGAGACAAGATACAAGTAATTTTATATGAAAAACCCTCTTCTGAATAAGGGAAAAAAATTACGAAAATATGTGTATACAAATCTTCACTATATAAATTCGATTACACAAACCACAAATATAAGAACTTGACTCATTGTACCAAATCAACCCGAATAGCAGTGAGTGTAAAAAAAATCTCCAAAATAAGTGTTGGGGTTCGGAAGACCCGGATCCACCAGATCCGGCAGCAGCGAAAAATCCGAACCCCCGTCATCGACAGCCACCATTAGTAGGAACAAGGAACAAGAGATGCACAGTACTTTTTACGTGGAAACCCCTTCCCAACCGAAGAGGAAAAATCACGAGACACATAATCCACCAATAAATCTACTATGTAAAATGGGTTACAAACCACCGAGATAGAGTATCCGCTACACACTCGAGAACAACAAATAAAAACATCATCGGAATAAACTGGAAACATTCTCCACTCTTTTACTCTCTGTTTTTCTTTTTTCTCCTTGTCACTGGTTGTGCACTCCTCTCTACATTTTATAAGTGTTGGTGAAACGGTAACTCGCCGTTTCACCCCAGCACAAGGCGGCCGGCGCACAGCGCCCCTGGAGTTGTCTCCACACCAGCTGGTCACCACTCTGGGCACCTCTCCAGGCTTGCCGGAACTTTTTCCCCCGGCTGACCACACATCCAGAAGCTCCTGGTGCTTATATATATAGACATCCTGGCTCCACCTAATCTCATCTGCCCAACTGGTCATCTGCCAGATAATAGGTGCCACGTAATCACCAGTTCCTGAGCTTCCTGCAGGCCCATGCCCTGCAGACGGCCCAGGCTCTGCACTGTGCAGACGCGTGCTCTGCAGCACAACTGCCCACCTGTCGACCAATCCTGGAAAGACATCTGTCCTCTACCAGCTGCCACTTTCCATAATCTTCAGAGGCTCAGTTGCTCAGCCGGTCAACTTCACGTTGACCGTCTCCTGCTGCCATCCGATCAACCTTTCTTGTTGACCGTCTTCAACTGCTATCGGTGAACTTAACTGTTCTCCATAGCCATCCGATCAACCTTTCTTGTTGACCGTCTCCTTACTACCCGTCCGCCATTCAGCAGCACTCCTGTAGCCCTCAGACGGTCAACCTCCTGTTGACCGGATTCAGCTGGCCGTCTGCTGGTCAATCTCCATTGACTGTCTTCTGTTCTCCTCCAGTCAACGGGACGTTGATCGAAAATAATTTTTCGGATTTGTTCTCCACAAATCCTCCGATGACAAACCAGTTTGTTGGGTTACCCACAAGTGAGTGACCAGACCCAACAATAAGAAAATTCTCATTCTCTTTGTTATCTCTTTTCTTCACTTTCTCTCACTAGCGGTATTCATTGGTCTCTAATTTCACAAGTATTAATTCTTTCTCAATTACATTCCCTTTTATAAACTCTAAAGGGAGTTTTGCCAGCTTTTTCATTGTGGGCTACTAGGACTGGTAGCCGGTCATCCTATAATACAAGCAGTTCGATTTTTTTTCGAATTTAATAGTTTGGTTGCCTCTCGGACTCAGCAGTCCGACCGTCGTTTAGTATCGACACCAGGTTGGTCACTCTTTGGCTAGGCAATCCGGCTGGACGCCTTTCAACCAATTAGTCCGGTTGGATGCCCTTTGGCAAAGTAGTCCGACTGGATGCCGTAGTGTTCACTAGCTCGGTCGGCCTCCTATATTTTTGCCGGGCTAGTCGGTCCCCCCTTAGGCCTCAACACTGCCTGGTTGTCATTGGCTCCAATATGGTTGCCCTTTGACCACTTCGTCGCCCACACGCGTAAACACAACAGTATTTCGCCTCAATATAATATGTGTGTGTTATAGTCCAAATCTACCAAAGGACCTATCAACAGGGTACGAGCCCACACGAGAATAACTTATAATCTAACAATTATTTAAATAAAAATATATAATAATGCTGATAAATAGGATCCTATGCTTTTTATTTTGTCTTAAAACAGAATTGCCATCTCAATTGCGTGTGGCCATTGATTGCCCATCCTTCCTCTCTAATGAATATTTTTAAAAAAAAAAGAAAATGAAATGGGGAAGTTTTCCTTTTTATTTTTTGGTAAATATAATATGTAGAAGGTGGAGTAATCATAAATGATAATGGATATAATATGGATATAATAGATTACAAATCAAAATCATATAAATTTTTTTTTTTAAATAAGTGTTATTTTATTAATATCAAATTATCTATATTCTGTACTATATAAAAATTTTATATGTTATGTAGTTATTTTTAGAGCTATAAAAACCTATAAAGTCCTCGTATAATGTCTCGGGTTACCCATAGATATAAAAACTTATATAAAATAATGTATCACAATATTAATAAATTACTTAAAAATATGAAGTTTATTATATATTTGAGCAATCATAAAATAACATATAATGATAATAAATTATTATATTACACTATATGACATCAAATATATGAATTTTTTTTTATCATTTTATTTAATTTTATATAATCTTCATAAATATTTTCAAATAATTTTTAATTATATTACTCCATATTTTTAAATAAAATGATACTTTTACTATATGTATAACTAAAAAAAGTAAACCTACCTACCAGCTCCATCCACAGCCATCCCCATAATTATTAACCACAACAAATAAAAAATAAAAATAAAAAAAGAAAAATGGCCCCACATTAACCACCACTCTTCCCTCGTATCCTCTCACCTACTTGGTCAAATATTCTTGTCACAGATCGAGTCTCTTGGCTTCACCCTTCTTTTCTCCTGCTCTCTTCATCTCTCTCTCTCTCTCTCTCTTCCCTTCGATCCCTTCCTAACAATAAAATCTTCTCTTTCCATTCGTTACCAAACTGCCCATTGCTCCCTTTCTCTCTCTCTCTCTCTCTCTCTGTTTCAAGTACAGAAGGGAACCGCCATATCAGGTTCTTTCCTGTTCTTCCCCATTATCTCTCACTTTCTAGCGTGTTTTCTCTCATTTTCTCTTCGACTATCCAAACAAAACTGACCCTTCAATCATTCATGGGACGATCTCCTTGCTGTGAAAAGGCACACACCAACAGGGGTGCTTGGACCAAAGAAGAAGACCAACGCCTCATTGATCACATCCGCATCCATGGCGAAGGATGCTGGCGGTCTCTCCCCAAAGCTGCTGGTATTTTCACTATTTTCGCATCGAGTTGTATTTCTCCTCTTTGGCTGATTTTCTTCCGTTTTCTTGATTTCTTTCCTTTTTCCGTTTGAAGGGTTGCTTAGATGCGGAAAGAGTTGCAGACTTAGATGGATAAATTACCTTAGGCCTGATCTCAAGCGTGGGAATTTCACCGAAGAAGAAGATGAACTCATTATCAAACTCCATTCTTTGCTTGGAAACAAGTATATTTATAGTCCTGAAATCTCTTTTCTCCAATTTTCTACGGAAGGGAATTTTGTGAGATTTTTTTCAACGATTATATGCTGAATTATGAAGATGTAGTTTCTTAAAATATGATCTTAACTCCGTAAAAAGTTCGATGGTTTAAATGGATGGGTAATTTATGAATTAATTTCACTTTTGGCGTTGCAGATGGTCGCTAATTGCAGGGAGATTACCGGGAAGAACTGATAATGAGATAAAAAATTATTGGAATACCCACATCAAGAGAAAGCTACTCAGCCGTGGGCTTGATCCTCAAACCCACCGCCCACTCAACACAACCATCACCGGCCCCGTCGCCGTCACCGACGCCGCCGCAGACAAGAAGCTCAAATCAGAGTTCAAGAATACTAGCCGTCCACTTTCAATACCAATCACTGAAATCAGCTTGATTTCGCAGAGTATTGACGCAACGAACAAAAACCCAGATGCTGATTTCAAGGTTAGAAGTGAATCCATTGAGGGTGGGTCTTGCAATAGTGGCACAACCGATGATGTGCAGCAGGAAAAAGAAAAAGTGGAGCAAACCCACGAAAACAGAGGCCATGAACTTGATTTAGAGCTGTCCATTGGCCTTGTTCCTTTTCAAGCTAGCAGTACCGCAGAGTCTAAAAAACACGGGATCCAGCCGCCGCTTCAATTACAGCCGGAAAATACACCTTACGCGGCGGCGACGAGGGCCAGCAAAGTGTTGGACCCGGTTGTGTGTTTGTGCTGCCATTTAGGGTTTCAGAATGGTCAAGCATGCTACAATTGCCGGAGGACAGGTGATGATTTCAACAGATGGATTACACCGTTGGGTTCGTGAGAAAAAAAAAACCCTCTTTCATTGATGAATTAAATTAGGTTTTGGTATAAATGCTGTTCTACCTGATTCCATTTAATTGTAATCAATGGGGTAGTTGCTGTTACTACTGTTTATGGAATTTTTCTATTCAAGGGATCAGATCCTCTTGCACGGAATCTTATGAATTCATCTCTCTGTTCTCCCTCTCTCCTCTGTCCCTCTGTTTGAACGATGGGATTAGAGAAATTAAGAATCATGCTTAATTTTTTTAAAAAAATACAAAATTCATGCAATTTGATTGTAGTTGGATTGTATCATTGTCGTTGGATTGTATCATCTACTTCGATAGTAATTATGACATGTTTTCCTCAATATATTATAAATTGTTGACAATTACAAATATCTGTCTACCATACCTGGGCTTTGTGCCAAATAAAACTGAGACAAAGTATTAAAAATTATGTCTAAATTGTCATTTTGGAATACGAAAAAGACATTTAAAAATAAAATAGCACCTCTGTATCAATTTCAACCATGCCAAATGGTTAAAACTCTAATATTTTTTAGACAAAGAAGAACATCAAATGTGAGTTTTTGGTCTGTCAGTGTATTCAATCAATTGTTTTATTTTTTGTTTTTTCAATTAAACGTGTACTGAATCCATTATCATGCACACATGGTGTAGAACTCAATAGACCATTAGCAGTTATAACTTGAATCTCTCTTTGGTTGATTATATTATGACCTACCCGAAATTGGGTTTTGGCGTTGGAGGGGGAGCGTTTGAAAGCTATTACTTATGGACAATTCGATGCATAAAATCTTCCTATGAACGAGATTTTAGAAAAAGTCTGTCTCTTTTTTTATATTATATAGTTTTTATAATATGAATCCGTAATAATTGGGTCATCCAAATATAATTTAATTGTTACATTAAGACAATTATCCATCAGTTTTGGCTTGTAGTTGTAGGGTGGGTGTTTGTTGGCTAATTAATGGTGGCTTAACTAATAGCCATTATTGATATATATTGATCAAACTGATTCTCAGGCCGCCATGAGTTTGATCGGAAAAAAAACCCTCTCCGAAGATCATCCATCGTCGCCGCCAGCTTCTCTCAAATGAAGGGGAGGTCTGCTTGTGCCAATCGGACGAGGAGGCTGATATTGATTTTTCTGATTTAAAATTTGTGTAACCGATCAACTGCTACTAGTAAAAATTTTGGACTCCGTGTCCCGTGATTTTTTCCCATCAATTTATAGAAAGCTTTTCACGAAAAAATCGTATCTTTATTATTTGTGATTGCTTATTGTGTGCTTGATATCTTTACTACGTATTTTCTCGCGGTTTAAGCAAGCTTTTAATTCTAACAAGTAGTATCAGAGATATTGGTTCGTGTTGGGTAATGTGACTTGTTTGAATTGATGGAGGTCGAAAATAAGATGATATATTTGAATGGCACGAACTATGATATTTGGTGTAATAAGATGAAGGACTTGCTGTTTGTGAAATTGATGCACCATAAAAATCAGAATCAAAGTCTGAGGAGGATTGGGCTTTTGTGCATGAACAAGTTTGTGGTTATATTCGACAATTAATGGATGATAATGTATATAACCACATCCGGAATGAGACACATGTAAGAACTTTGTGGCAGAAACTTGAAACACTTTATGCCTCAAAAATCGGTAACAATAAATTGTTTCACTTGATGAAACTTATGCATGTGAGGTACAATGATGGCTCGTTTGTCGCCGATCACTTAAATGAGTTTCAGGGATGTATGATGAACTATTAGGTTTGTGGCTTCTGACTACTTTACCTGACTCCTGAGAGGTGGTAAGGATTATTGTCGCCAATGCAACTCCAAGCGGCGTGG
Source organism: Nepenthes alata (assembly GCA_028571085.2). NCBI lineage: Eukaryota > Viridiplantae > Streptophyta > Magnoliopsida > Caryophyllales > Nepenthaceae > Nepenthes > Nepenthes alata. The sequence goes on along the minus strand of JAOVVI020015514.1, from coordinate 828 downwards.
TAACTCTTAAGATAGTAAAGGGAGCGGTGTTGAATGAAGAGATGAGACGTCGATCACAGGGTACTTCCTCTACACACTCCGAAGTGTTAGTCTCCGAGTCACGGGGAAGAAATAAAGGGTGTGGTCCTAAGCTTGCGGAGAAGAGCTGAAGCAAATTTAAATCGAGGTATCAGAACCTCGAGTGTCATCATTGTGGAAAGAAGGGACACATTAAGAAATATTACTACAAGCGGACGCGAGAGAATGTTGAGAGTAATGAGAAAAAGGCTAACAAGACTCAAGATGAAGAAAGAGCTACTGTTATTATAGGGAGTGATCTTTGGCTGGTGTGCCAGGAGGATGAGGTGGTAAATCTGACTGATCTTGAAACAAGCTGGGTGGTAGATAGTGGTGCTTCACTTCATGTCACATCACGGAAAGAATTCTTCACATCATACACTCCTGGTGATTTCAGAGTGCTGAAAATGGGCAATGAAGGAATGTCCCGTATTGCTGGCTATGGTGATGTGTGTCTCATCATAGCTAATGAAACTAAGTTGATGTTGAGGGATGTTAGACATGTCCCGGATATTTGACTGAATCTGATCTCGGCTGGCAAGCTTGATGATGAGGGCTTTTGTAGCACATTCTGTGCGGGAGCATGGAAGCTGAATAGAGGGTCTCTAGTTGTGGCTCGGGGTAGAAAAGTTTCTAACTTGTATGTGATGCAAGCCTCAATTACAGCGGGAGATGTGCATGTTGCTAGAGATGAGGAGTTTTCAGATTTGTGGCACCGTCGGTTGAGTCACATGGGTGAGAAGGGCCTGAACTGTTTGGCGAAGAAAAATT
>JAOVVI020015513.1:0-11164 GCA_028571085.2 Nepenthes alata | reverse complement strand
TCACTTCTAAATTAGGATGGTTATCCTAGAAAACCATATACTTTAGAATTGCCTTGATCCTCACTATTTGACACATCCTTTCCAAATCCAAATTCACTAAGTTCAAAGGCAATCCTATTTTATTAACTTTTCTAACTTAATTTTGAACCTTAAACAATCAAAATGCCTCATTTTATTTCATACTAAACCTCAAGACTGCATATTTTCTCTAAACATCAACTTAAACCTTATTAGATGCACAGGTTCATCACTCTTTCACTGCATGCTCTGATCAATTCATCTAATTCTAAGTTATCTGATTACCATTTCCTGTCACAATCTAAACCTAACATCCCAATTCCTTTACCACGCACGGTTAAAATTTTGATATAGATCTCAAATCAAAATCAGATATCCAAGGCAGGGTACTTCACAGTCTCCTCATTTTATTGTTATGTTATCAAGTCGACATTTTCCGATAGTACAAACTTCATCCGGTACACTCAGATTACACAACAGCCATGATTTTACTTATCTCAAAATGTCCACATCAAGAAAATGACTCTCTCAAATCCTCAAACCACAATAGAATCAGAGATTACAATTGCACAATCACTACAAATTCGGTATGGTTTTTGGTTCATTACACAACTAATAACTCCAACACTTCAGACACGATTTGGCTTCCCAACTTAAGAATACCATACTCTATTGTCTCAAACATTTGAATCTACTAACAATTTCATAGATAGAAACTTCCAGTTGCTAATTCCGATTTATGAAGAAGCAATTCACACTAAGGATTCTTCTTCTTTTAGCCCAAGGGCATCTGCTTACATAAAACACAACCGAGATCCATCCTTATTGCAATTCCTGACTTGCAGATTTGCAGGACATTCATTATCCTCAAAGTAATATCCATAAATTCTCAAGACAAAATCTCATCACAAGGTCTCAATTTCGGATAAAGCAACTTTCAACCCACAGACTCCTCCCCTACTTTGCTTGTGGGTGATTACCTGTTAATGCAGAATAACAAAATCCCAATCCTTCTTAAGGACATTACTGCCTATACTAACTTACTTAGTCCATTAATCAATCCTACTTTCCAGAGGCCTTAAGATATCCTTAACAACACTTAACCGATGCCCTTACAATTTCATACAAATCCTTAGAGACCAATGTCGATTTTAATCCGCCTCCAATTCACCTATTTGAATAAGTCAGCTTAGTCTTTTCCTCGAAATACATATATTCCACTAAACTTCCATAGCTATATTCTCAAACGGCCACCTACCAACTTCAAAAGGGGAAGTTCCATTCTCCAATTAAACTCGACACCTATCCTTGATTTAATCAATCTTACTTCTTACTCAGAATTCTCACCCAAATTACAGGGCATCATGTTCCTTTGATACAACTTACACAAGTATCCTCGAGCACCATTTTAATTTCTGAAAGGGTCGGCACAACCTTAACAGCAACTTTACTTGTCTGTTAGAAAATAAGATTGGAAAATCTTCTATTTTAATAGTTTACTCTAATTTCCATATCCACCTAATAACTTTTCAAATATGGCCTAATATGCCATCTACGCTTAGCACACACCTCATTAGTTCCATTACTTCTTTTATAATTCATTTGATAATTTAAAACCTATAATCCTAATTGCAATTCATATTACTCTTTTCAAATAATCAATTTAGTTGGGACAATTTGCCAATTAGATCATCTTAATATTCCATCAGTGTTAATTTATTCACAAACCCAATCTGAACATCAAAATTCATAATCCCCAAATCAAGCAAAATGGAAGCCAAAACTCCAAAATTAAGAAAATACCTTCACCTACACTTGGGGGTTCCTCTACGTCTCCATGATTATTCCTATCCTTCCTCAACTTAAAACAGCTCCATATGAATTTTTAATTAAATTTGATTTGCCTAAGCCCAAAATTGATATCAGCCTATATAATCATTAAGTCTTGGTCTATTCCTGACCTACTCATGTTAGCTAGGATACCTTGGATTTAATCATCCTATATTTATCCCTACTGATTCGATCAATCATAATCATTTCCCAAGCTTCCGCATACGATTTAGATCATTTTTAAGGCATCTCATTTTCTCTAATACCAATTGTGATGGAATGGATTCTAATCCTTATAGGACACTCCATCAAACATTTATAGAACTTAAATCATTTAAATTCTACAGAAATTTTGGCAGAGTTTTCTTTGTAACTAGATAAAAATATAAAGTAAAACCGGTATTAAACAACTTATACAAGCACACAACTAATCAAATACCTTACTTTTCTTACAACATGCATAAACAGGATCACAAACTGTCATATCATATATGGCTTCAACACAACACATTTTATCCAAACATTCAAACTCAAAAGAAGATGCCATCTAGGACCTATACATATTCAAAGCATCAAATAATGCGGAAGCAACTAAATCCATAAGTGAACTCGCAGAAGCAAGAACAGAACATAGATCATGATATAACGTCATTTTGCATTATCATAATATACATTGCTCATTACAAAATGCTAGCTACAAGAATTCAAAATCCTTTGATCCACTGAAGTCCTTCAAGGTCTTCAAAATTTATGAGTTTTTCCTTCTACTAGCTAGATTTAATTTTGATCCTTTTCAGGCTTTTGCTTATCTGGAGGGGAGAACAGAAAGCAAGGAGTGAGCTTAATAGCTCAGCAAATGTACCCAAAGCAATGAAAACATACAATTATATATATATATATATACAGAACATATATGTATTTTCAGACGAGAACTTAAAAAGGGATGTGAAAAATTGATGCATGTAGGTGAGAGAATAGAAGCATAAATATGATGCAAAATACTAGGAAACCTATTGCAATGCAAAATACTAGTAAACCTATGATTTCATATTCTTAATTCCTAATTTAGAATTCGGTTTGGAGTCTATATTTTAGAACCTTAACCTAATTCTCGATTCATAGTCCACATTTCAGAACCTTAACCTAGTTCTCGGTTCAGAGTCCATATTTCAGAACTTTAACCTAGTTCTCGACTCAGAGTCCATATTTCAGAACATTCAATTTCCTTTTAAATCTATTGTCCTCCATACGTTACATTCCGAGGGTAGGATGGTTCTCATTCAGCTTAATCATTTACAAACTCTCCATAGTTTACATCCCGAGGGCAGGATGGTTTTTGTTCACTTTTAATCTTTATATACCCTCCATTCTTTACATCCTGAGAGCAGGATGATTTCTGTTCACTTTAATCTTCACATACCCTCCAAACTTTATATCTCGAGGGTTTGATGATTTCTGTTTAGTTTAATTCCTTACATACCATCCATACTTTACATCCCTATGGTAGGAAGGTTTCTTTAGTTTAATTAGCTATTATTTAGTGCAGTTTTGATGCCTATTATTCAGGATTTTGAAACAGTAACCTAAGGATGAGGTCATGCAGTAGCTATACCGAAATCCTACTGATTTACTTAACGGAGGACATTCTTATCCTTATTTCCTTAACCATAATTCTCCTGACCACTAAAACTTTTTAAATTCATATGATTAAACCTTCAGTCAGTTTTAGAGCTTCTCTATGACTTAATGATACAGTTTCAGATTAATTCCTCAACTGTAATTTGTCAAATAAATCTCATCAGACCTCCAATTAGCATTTTCATCTTGAGATTTATACATTTCCTCTTATTTTTTAACCCTTAACTTGTCGTATTTCAATCGGACAGTTAAACATTGTTCGGTAATTCTTCAGATAACTTCAGAATACCTCAAAAGATTAACAGCGCTATCCTATGGGACTTTTCAGACTAAACCTTAATCGAAGATCCTTTAGATAGCTTCAGAACATCTCAGAAGTTCTACAATATATTAATGTGGAACTTTTTAGACTAAACCTTAATTGGGGATCCTTCCGATAGCTTCAGAACATCTTTGTGACGGAATAATTTTTTTTCTCATAACTTTTGTCAAGACAGAAATAGGATTTAGGACAAAAATATAAGGTATGACTTTTGCAAAAATTTTGCCTGAGTCTCCTTTATAACTTGATAAAAATACAAAACTACAACCTGTACAGAACCTGTATAATCAACCAGTACAAGCACACAACTATCAAATTATACAATAATTCTTCCTACAACACGCATACATAGGATCACAGATGTCATTCATGGCATTAATCTATTAAAGCATCTACTACAATAACCGTTCATGAGTGAGATGCCATCTAGAACCTGGGCAGAGAATCCATAAGTATAGAGCGAAAGTTGAACTATTAACCTGCAGAAGCATAATTTTTCTTTTACCGTCACATACATCACATGTATTTCTATACCAAACCCATATATACATGAATGTCCATAGGTATAGAATCCATATACAAAATCACAGATCAAGTTAAGTCTTTACGTCCAGTTGATTCTCCAAAATAGCTCCAAATTTCTTCAGATCCTCAAACGTCTTTAGAAGATACTTTCAGTTACTCTTTCTCGTCAGGCACTAGCTCTATAGTCTCATCTAGAGGGGGAAAATAATAAAATAGTGAGCCAGGACCCAGTAAGGTACATGCAGATATGCAGTAAAGCAGTGATGCAGAACAATCATGAAACTATGCAGAAATAGAACACTTAAACAGAAATCAATCTCGAAAATAGAGAAAGCATAATTTGATGATATTAAGCTCAAAAATAAAAAATCAGTATAATTAAGAAAGTAGAATCATAAAGTAAAGTCAGAAAGTTCTCTTTTATATCAAAACAGAACAATGATCGGTACAGAATAGTAATCAGTACAGTTACGGAGGTACAGAACAAAGCAGTAACAGAACATATTGGTAACAGACCCTGCCAGTATACCCTACTAGCTGAGGGGTCGAATGATTGAGGATAGATTGTGTACATCTTCTCACAATCCAAGGGTATAAACAGTAACAGAAGATCCCATCCCATGGGATCAGTGCGGGTGTGCCTCCCGAAGGTAGGCAAGAAACAGAACTTTTCTCCTGACCGTAACGCCCCGAGGAAGGGCGGACCACATATAACTCTTAGGACAGAGTTATCCTTGATTACCACCGTAAAGTTCTAAGGCATGTCGGAGAACCTAACCTAACTGTAATCAGTGCTGGGTTCTAAATAACAGTATCAAGAATAACTTCTTAACTGAAAACCTTCTTTCATATTAGAGTTTCACAATTTCCCTTCAATTAACTTTAGAATGTTCAAAACATACAACACGGTCTAAAAACCCTTCAGTTTTACTTCAAAAGTGCATGGAAATTTATCGGTATAAGTCCGTGTAAAAGTTTCAAAAACAAATTATACCAGGAGCTTCATTTCAGTGCAAATTAACTTTTATATAACAGGAGCTACGGTTAAAATCATTAAAACCCCTTCATTTTCGTACCTAGGGCTTCGCCAAAACTTCAAGACTCAAACGAACACCAAACATGTGTTTATTCATGAAATCAATGCCATAAATCCAAACACATACACGAAATTATGCAATTTAACCAAAAATCAATAATATTTTCGAGTTAGGGTTTCATCACATTCTTCCGGAATCAAATCGAACACTAATTACATGCTTGTTCATGAAATCGTAGCCAAATCTTGCAATAAAAATGGGTAAACGCAAAATCTAACTGAACAATCGAGGGAAACATGCTTCGTTTACTTGAAACATGCTTCGTTTACTTTAAACATGCAACTATAACGTTTTTAGAGCATTTCATAAATTTTGAAGCAAAAGAAAACAGTAAAAATGAAAAACAACGTCCGAAGTACACTTGCCTGAGCCGATCTACCGTTATTTTTACTCGGAGTGTATTGGAACGAGTGATTTCCTCTTTTTCCTCTTCTCTTCTCCCTCCTCTTTGTTTGTGCCTCAGCTGCCCTCCTTTTTTACCCCCTTCAATTTATAACCAAAACGGAATCAGGATGCGGCCAAAAATTTGGACTGTGCTCGAGCACGTGGCGAGCGCGCTACATTTTGCAAGAGCTCACCTCGAGCACCCAGCAAGCATGCGGCGAGCGCGGGGTTTCTTCCAAGGGCTCATTCGAGTGTGCTTGGCACATGGCGAGCGACTAGGTACTTGATTTTGCGCTCGCTCCCGTGCCTCGGGCGCAAGGCAGGTGCAACTCTGTTGCTTGCTGAACTCGGGTATTTTTCCAACCTTTTTACTTTCAACCCTCATTTTTCAATGCATGCTTGACCTCTTAGTGATTATCATTATTTTAATTACTCCCAATTATCATATTTTTGGTTCCTGGGCCTCACACTCTCCCCCACATAAACAAATATCGTCCATGTAATTAAACAAAACTACATACCTCAAGAAAACAAGTTGGGATATTTGCTTCAAATTTCCTCTTCATGCTACCAAGTGGCCTCCTCCGGTGAATGATTCCTCCATAGCATATTCACCAGGGGAATGATTTTCGTACGCAACTTCTGATCCTTTCAATCCAAAATCTGCAGTGGTTCCTCAATGTAGGACAAATCCTTGTCGATAGCCAGGGATCCGTAGTCAATCACGTGTGAAGGATCGTGGACGTACTTTTGAAGCATCGATACATGAAATACATCTTGTACGCTCGTCAGACTAGGTGGTAATGCCAAGCTGTAGGCTACATCCCCGATCCTTTCCAGAATCTCAAAAGGACCAATGAACCACGGCTTCAGTTTTCCCTTTACTCAAAACCGGAACATTCCCTTAGACGGTGAGACTTTCGGAAATATAAGATCTCCTACTACAAAGCTCAATTCTATTCTCCTCCTATCCGCATAGCATTTCTGTTGGCTTTGAGCAATCTTCAAGTTATCATGGATCAATTTAATCTTCTCTGTTGTTTCCTTCACAATCTCCGGGCCCAAAATTATTTTATCTCCACTCTCCTCCCAGTGAATTGGCGGCCTACATTTTCTCCCATACAATGCCTCAAAGGGTGCCATACCGATGCTAGCTTTAAAGCTATTATTATAAGCAGATTCAGCTAGTGCTACATAAGTGTCCCAAGTTCCTTTCATCTCTAAAACAGAGGCCCTTAACATATCCTCAAGAATTTTAATGGTATGCTCAGATTGGCCATCAGTCTAGGGGTGATATGCAGTACTGAATTTCAATTTTGTCCCCAACTCCTTATGCAAGCTCTCCTAAAACCTCAAAACAAAATGTGGATCTCTATCAGATATAATGGAGGTAGGAACTCCATGGAGCCTCACGATCTCGTTCACATATAACTGAGCCAATCTATCACGCGAATAGGTCTTCCTAATTGCCAAGAAGTGGGCCGATTTTGTCAGCCGATCAACTATAACCCAAACAGCGTCATGATTCCTAGGAGTCCTCGGTAAACCCGACACAAAGTCCATAGCAATATCTTCCCATTTCCATCTCAGGATCAGCAAAGGCTGTAACAATTCAGAAGGCTTCCTCCTCTCAGCTTTCAGTTGCTGACATATAAGGCATTTCTCCACATAAGCCATGATATGTCTCTTCCTGTTCCTCCACCAGAATGTTTTCTTTAGATCTTGATACATTTTATTTGTCCCGGGGTGAATCGTATACGGGGACCGGCGAGCCTCCTTTAAAATCTTCTCCTTCAATTCTCTATCATCCGGTACACATAATCAATCTTTAAACCTCAACACTTCATCAATTCGGACGTTAAAATCAGCTCGAGATTCCTTATTCAGATCACTTATAATATCTATAAGGAATGGATCATTCACTTGCTTCTCTTTAATTTCACTGACTACTTCCGGTTGGATCTGAAGAAATGATAGGAGCATTTTATCACCTTTAGCATAACATTGGATATCAAATTGTTTCAGGTAATCTGACATTTCCATCTGCTTGATCTGCAAGTGCGTCACATACCCCAATTTGTGACTCAATGCGTTCGAAACTACATTTGTCTTCCTTGGTTATACTGTATCTCACAATCATTCAGGAAATCAAGACATCTCCTTTGCCTCATGTTAAGTTCATTTTGTGAAAACAAGTACTTCAGACATTTATGATCAGAGTACACAAGAAACTTTTTACCATACAAATAATGTCTTCAAATCTTCAAGGCAAAAACAACAGCAACAAGCTCCAGATCATGAGTAGGGTAGTTCTTCTCATGCACTTTTAGTTGCCCAGATCCATAAGCTACAACTTTACCGTGCTTCATCAATCCAAGACCCGCCTTACAGGTGTCACAGTACACCTCAAAGCCTCCTGAACCCTCTGAAATAATCAACACTGGAGCGGTAGTCAATCGATCCTTTTGCTCATGGAAGCTCAGATCACACTCCTCAGTCCACACAAACTTAGCTTCCTTCTTCAGCAGCTAAGTCAGAGGTACATCAATCTGCGAGAAATTCTCTACAAAATGCCTGTAATAACCCGCCATGCCAAGGAAGCTCCAAACCTCAGTCACAGAAGCCGGCCTGCTCAGGTTTCTAACAGTCTCTACTTTCTTGGGATCCACAGAAATAACACTGTCAGAAATCACATGCCCAAGAAACATCACCCTCTCAAGCAAGAACTTACATTTACTCAGCTTAGCGTATAATTTTTCCTCGCGGAGCACTTGAGGTACTCTCCTCAAATGAATCTTGTGTTCCTCATAATCCATTGAATAAATCAGGATATCATTAATGAACACTACCACAAATTTATCCAAGTACGGCCTGAACACCCTATTCATCAGATCCATAAAAGCAGCTGGAGCATTTGTAAGGCCAAAATGCATAACAAGGAACTCATAATGGCCATAACGTGTCTGAAAAGCAGTCTTAGGAACATTTTCTGACTTGACCCTCAATTGATAATAACCGGACCTCAGATCAATCTTTGAGAACACCCGAGATCCTTACAACTAATCAAATAAATCATCAATATGCAGTAGAGGGTATTTATTTTTAATCGTGATCTTATTCAACTCACGATAATCAATACACAACTGCAATGACCCATCTTTCTTTCTTATGAACAATACCAGTGCACCCCAAGAAGATACACTAGGTCTGATAAAGACCTTATCTAACAGCTCTTGTAATTGCAACTTCAACTCCTTCAATTCAACCGGAGCCATATAATAAGGGGCCTTTGAAACTAGACTAACACCAGGAACAATAGTAATTTCAAACTCCATTTCCCGGTGTGGAAGTAATCCAGGTAACTCCTCTTGAAATATATCCTCAAAATTGCAGACAACTAGGATGTCCTTAGCCGGCATACTATGACTCCCAGTAGTGCAAGGATATGCCAAGTAAGCTTTACATCCACTTTTCATCAAATGCTTAGCATGTAAAGCAAAGATTAATATAGGCACCCCCTTTTTCTTAATACCCTGAAAGAAAAAGGGTTCCATTCTAGGAATATTAAAACAAACCCTTTTCTAAAAATAGTCAATACTGGCATGATAATTGGCCAGCCAGTCCATCCCTAAAATCACATCAAAATCAGCCATGTTAATTAACATAAAATCCACAACCAAACATTTCCCATTCACCTCGACTATACATCCAGGATACATAACATTCGTGATCACAGGGGACCCAGTGGGAGTACACACACACAATTCACAATCCAAAGTGCACGGGGCGGATACAATGCAGCATGTAAATTGTGGAGAGAAAAAGGAGTGGGTAGATCCCGAGTCAAACAATATAGATGCAGAAACTCCACAATTAGAAAGAGTACTTTCCACGACATTTGGAGATACCTCCTAGTCTTGAACAGTCACTACGAAGGCCTTTGCCGAGATAGTAGGCTTATTTCCTTCTAACCTCGGAGGTAGTGCACATTCCTTGATCTGGTGGCCCTGCTGTCCATATCTAAAATATGCTCCCGATATCTTATGGCATGCTTACCCCAAATGTCTCCTCCCATAGAAGGTACAATCTTCAGCCGATACTCTAGAACTGGTCACTGACTAAGCCGGTACAACACTCTTTCCCTTGTCACCTATCCTAGTCCTCTTGGACTGTCTAGAAGATCCCACAGTAGATCCTATACTAACTCCCGCACAACTAGCGATCCTCTTTGCATAAAATCTCTCCGTCTCTGCTTCTTTCTCATAGATCACTGCCCTATCTAGAATCTCAGCATAAGTCTTGAGTTTCAGAATATCATCCCGTAGCCCTTGTTGGAACTTCTTTGCCTTTCTCTGCTCATCCTCTATGTAGAAGGGCGTAAAATGGGATAATTCAGTGAATCTGGCATTGTACTCCTTCACCATCATATTTCCTTGTCTCAACCTCATAAACTCCTGCTCTTTCTGATCTCAGAGGCTGGATGGAAAGTATTTCTCATAAAAGCATTCTCAAAAATTTCCCAAGTAATGACATCATCGGGCACTCCCAACGCCCTCTTCTGCATGCTCCACCTGCTATCAGCTTCGCCCTCAAGTTTATACATCGTGAAGGTGACCTTCTCCCAATTGGTACACCCGATCACAGCAAATATCTTCTTCATCCACTTTAACCACACATTTGCTTCTGCCGGATCAGGCTTTCCTAGGAAGCCCGGTGCTCGCTCCGCCATGAATTTGTCATAAGTCATAGGACCAAGAAGTGTCAGAGCTGGCTCGGGTGCAGGAACCGGAGCCATGTGTCTCTGCTCGACAGATTCTATTACATTGGTCATTCTCCCTAATAGATCAATATAAGCAGCCTCTCTATCATAGGGTGTACTAGCACCACCATGGTCATTTCTTCTACCACTTCTACTAGCCATCCTATAATCAGGACAACACAACATTATAAGGACAAGAAATCAGTTGAAGGAAAAAGAAATATTCAACAGTGTAAAGGAAATTTAAACCTAGCCTAAGAACCAATCTCTTAAGGGTTCTAGTTGACTTAACTTCCTCAACCTACTCCGTGGCTCGAGCGCGGGTGACAGAAGCACCTCTCGCCCTCTGGCCGCTCGAGCGGCAGGCGCAGTATAAATACGCGCCGTGCGTCTTTCTCTCCTCATTTTCAGATCGGCCGAGGGTTTTAGAGAGAGAGAGAGGGGCGCGACTAGAGAGAGAAGCATGGAGAACGAGACCCGGGAGCCCAAATCCAACCTCGAGCTAGTTATAAAGGTGAAAGCACGCGTCGAGGCAAGTGTTCTCGTACCCACTTCTCGTTCTCTTTCGTTGTTTTATGTATTTTCGTTGGG
>JAOVVI020015510.1:0-11165 GCA_028571085.2 Nepenthes alata | reverse complement strand
AAATATGTTGAGATGATAGCACATCAGAAGCATGTTAGTAATAAAATATAGGAGAAGACCACTTACAGCTTTCTAAACTGTCTCATTGTTCACTCTTGGAGAAGGTTCTCCTGAAGCATGAGTTGCAGCATTGGTTGAGAAGAATGCCTGATTCAAGAAAACATGCACTAAGGTTAAAATTGAACACAAAATAGGATAGATGAAACACATTCACAGGACAGTGTTAACTTCCACAATGTTAATTGTTATTTATAAATATATAGATATTAAAAGGAAAAGTTAAACACTAGAAATTGATTTGTCTGTATAGGAGTATAATTATTCATTTAAAAGGCAAATTCGAGTCTCCTTCCAATGTGAAAAAATATGAAACGATCTTATCTTTCTGACTACTAGATAGAGCATTTTCCAACGCATTCACTTCAACGATTTTCTGAGATGCAAAAGCGAGCCATGACTTGTGATCTTTGTCCAACTTATTCTCATTCACTACATTGACTGCTAAGTGGGGAACGGAACATGAAGTAGATACCACCAGCTTGTCTGCAGGACAGAACATACAGCACAATCAGCTTTTAGGAGTGAAAGTGTGATGCAACAAGAAAATCTAAGAAGCCCACTTCGGCATGTCTAACTCTTCAAACGAAGCCCACAGAAGCCTGCAGGGTACCAAGGGAAGCTGCTTGGTCATTAGTCCAGATGTTTCTCCCATCAATAACTCCCGCAAAAGGCATTTGCCAAAAGGAAACGTTGATCAAGGGTCTTTATGCCACACGCAAGATCAAATCCAAAAGCAGTTACACCTTTCAAAGCAGTGAGTGTTTTTGTATGTCTCGGCCAGAACATCAGAAAAATAGGTCTCAATGAGAACATTCACGCAGATAAAGATTGACTCTAGCTCTGAGTAGGCATGTGTAAATGCTTGCAGTTGGTGAGAATCAAGATCCATGACAAGCATAGGCTCATCAATCTGAATCCATACAACAATTAGGCCGAAAATCATTTGTCACCACAGCCCAAAGGTGAAATGCAAAATTTAGTGTTCCTGGTAGCATCTTCGTCACCCAATCACTACCACTTCGAGTAATCAAAATCACTTTTAATAAATGAAAGATTATACTACACATGTTATATTATAAAAACAATAACTTTCTTGGTAAAAATGCATTAATATAATATATAACGATTGGGCCGAAAATCGTTCGTCACTGCCTATTACATCTCCAATTGATCCAGCCCAACGACCTCTCGCATTCTGCCATCTAGCTACCGTCGGAGCTCCACGACGTGCACGTACATTGCCTTTATTTCTGTTTTCCCCATGCCCCTACTGCTTCAGTTTGTTAATACCCCTTTCCCTCTTTAACTGATATTGTTACAAGCCTTATGGGCCACCACACATGTTATTATATAAAGTCTCCAGCACTGTGCTGGGCAGAAAATTGAGAAGTCATATTACGTTTTTCCTCATCTCTTCTCTTTGCTATCTCTCTCTCTCCCTCGCTGTCCTTCTTCCCATGCCCCATCTGCTTCTCATCTGCTCTATCTGCTCTTCTCTCTCACCATTTGTCCCTTCGGTCTCTCCCCCTACAGACCTCGGTCCTTTTCCTCCTTAGAGACCACGATCTCTTCCTCTGCTCTCTAATTACCCTCCTTTTTTCTCTGTTGTCCTCTGCCGAACTCCCCTACCCGTTTTCTTTGTCAATTTTTTCATCGATCGTAGGTCCACCACCGGTGTGCACATAATATTGGTGATCTTATTGAGACATGGCAGAGGACATGGAGATGACGACCGCAAGAGCTGCCGCAATTGCTACCACCGCCGCTGCCACTAACGCACACATCCAGTACCTCCTTGATGAAATCCTTCAATCACTCAACAGGATCGAGCGCAAATATAATTCATCAGCAAATCTGTCATTGCAGTTGACTCCTTCACCGATTGCGACTTCTCCATCGGGTAGGTCTCACATTTTTCCCATTACTTCCTCTGCGATTTCCCAACAACCCTCACCTTCCTCAAATTCCCCTATTCTTCCAATTCCTTCACCGTCCTCGACTTTCACCTTTAATCTTTTACCTCAACCTGCTCGCCCTCTATCCTTCCTTCCACATGAATCACTCAATTTTCAACTCACCATTGGATGTCACGGCAGCAACACCACCACTGCCTCCACCACCGCCCAAATTCAACATTCCAGGGCTGAAATTCATCAACCGCTCACAAGACTTGAGCGAAATACGCATTCGCCAGCGAATCCTTCACCATTAGCGGTTCCTCCATTTGTTATTGTTCACCCTCCTCCACCGCTCCCACAACTGCATCCACAAATCCAAACCCAAGCCTCACTCCGAAGGCCACCATCGCCGCCAAATGCCACAATCGCTCTAACACTTCGTTTTCCCCAACCTGCTATCTCTTCGCTCATTAACAAATCGCAAACCCTAAATCGAAGCGATCGCAATCCCTCACAGCGTCTGCTTTTCGCCACTGACATTTTATTTCAACCTTCTCCAACTCTACCCCTTCTTCCACATGCATCATCGTCTGACTCTGAGAAGGACCACGGTGGTGTTGAACTGGATGAAATGGTAAAGCGGATAGAGTCTTTATCGAGCATGGATAACAGTGATGAATCTAATGCTGTGCTGCAGCAAATAGGACTGACTCTTACTTAGGCCCTATCGTCCGCTGCAGCTCCAGCTACTTCACAGAACGTGCATTTATCCTCTGCCAAAACCGCTACTCTTACCGTCCGCAACTTTCCTTCTTTATTCTCTATCTATTCTGCATCTTTTCTCTTTATACCACGGTCGTTACTGTTTTTCTTTACATCTCGGGCTCACTGTTTTTCCCTATACTTCGGGCCTCACTGTTCCCATTTTTACCTATGGCCAACTGTTTCCCCTTCCCTTAAATCAACGACACAGCGCGATGAAGGGATTGTGGACTCTTGGGACTTGTCCGGTGATTTCGTATTTTTAGATAAGGACTTGGGCCAAACTCCTGCACCTGCTTCTGTCCAAAGGTTGCCAGAGTTGAACAACTCTGTGAATGGCTACCTACCATACTCTGATAAGGCTCCTGATGGCTTTTACCTCATTCATGGAATATATCAATATGTATTGGCTATGTGTACTGATTTGCAAGAGAGTGGTCGTAATCCCTCAATTGAATCACTGAGGTTTGATGATCCCATACATTCTTCAGTTAAGGGGGTTTTGATTGATCATCGAACTGATTCTAGCTTGAAGGAAAGGCAGAACAGGAAACGCAGTGTATCTTGTAGCTGTGTCACTACAGAAGATGTTGGCGATCAGCTGACGAAGTTGGTTTGCAATCACATGGGGGGTGCAGCCCCAACTAGAGCAGAAGAATTTGTTCTCGTCTGGGAAGAATGTAAAGATGACCTTAAGGACTATTTCGGCTTTGTTGTGCTTCCAATTGGTAGCTTAGCTGTTGGGCTCTGCAGACATCGTACTTTGCTCTTTAAAGTCATGGATAACACAATTGGTTTATCATGTCGAATTGCCAGAGGCTGGAAATATTATCCTAAAGATGATGCTACATCTTGTTTTGTGTGGTTTGAACTAGACAGGGGGTATCTCATTGATTTAATTGAAAATCTAGGTTGCTTATCTGAGCCTGACTCTTTGCTCAATGGTCCACCTTCCACCTCAATTTCTTCACCATTGAGGTTCCCACAATTTGTACTGGAGGAACCTGCTATTGATTTCAAGTCACTGGCCAACCACTACTTTTTGGATTGTCAACCTCTTAATACAATATTAGAAAATGCCTCTACAGGCAGTGCAGTTGATGAGGAAGATGTGGAGGTTTTTGTGCTTCAAAAGTAATTAGACATGAATATGATACTTTTAAATAGGAACAACCAAGAGTCATATTCAATCATGAAGGCCGAACCTTCTTAGTTCCCAATGCCCTCAACAGCTAACCAACCAACTGGACGTGACAAGGATTTGCAATCGTTGAAATGTCGCCATCTTTATTAGAATGATGCCTGGAAATGAAAATGGATTGTAGAATTTTTGTCAAAGGGTAGTTTGTATGGGCTCTTGCACAAACCTGGCACGAGGGAAAAATTGGATGAGAAGCGTCATCTCAATGTGGCAAAGGGAATGCACTATCTGCATAAGCGGAAGCTACCAATAGTTCATAGAGCTCTCACTACAAAATCTGAGAAAATACACCATCACATTCGCTGTTGGTGGATTCCTTGGACTGGTACTCGTGTAGCTGAACCATTGCATGGTTCCATGGATTTGGAGGCAATTTATAAATCCAAGCCTTAAGGAACTGTCAATGAAGTGCTTCCTACAGCAATTTGTTTACCAAGAAAAAACCTTAATTGGCCAGCCCGATCAACCAGTGACTTGCCCATGACGGTTGGAAGAATATTAAACAAGGGTACATCTGTAATGAGCATGGATTTTCATCCACTTTATCACACACTTCTTCTAGTGGGAACACACATAGGGGACATAGGGTTGAGGAAAGTTTTCTCTGAGGTGAAGTTGATTTCACAAAGTTTCACAACTTGTGATACCTCTAAATGTAGATTGGAGCTAAAGATAGTATTGTCAATAGATCCAACTAACCATATCAACCGTGTGTCATGGAGCGTTGATGGTTCTCTGTTTGGACTTGCATACTCTAAGCATCCAGCTTACACCTGTGCCTACTCTAATGGAAGCAATATCCAACAGCATTTTAAGATTGATGCACATTATGGTGGGATAACTGGCCTAGTCATTGCTATTCCAATGGGAAGTTTTCCTTTAAAACATAGAGTGAAAGCTGTCAAGGTCGGACAATACTTCACTATGACTTTTTTATTCAACATTGAGGACAATGTTCTTGTGATGAAGAGGGTAATGTTACATGTCCAATTGATCCAGCCCAACAACCTCTCACATTCTGCCATCTAGCCACCGTCGACGCTCCACAACGTGCACGTGCATTGCCTTTATTTTTGTTTTCCCCATGCCCCTAATGCTTTAGTTTGTTAATACCCCTTCCCCTCTTTAACTGAAGTTGTTACAAGCCTTGTGGGCCACCACATACGTTACTGTATAAAGTCTCCAACATTATGCTGGACAGAGAATAGAGAAGTCATATTACATTTTCTTTCCTCTCGTCTCTTTGCTATCTCTCTCTCTCCCTCACTATCCTTCTTCCCCTGCCCCATCTGCTTCTCATCTGCTCCCTCTGCTCTTCTCTCTCACCGTCTATCCCTTCGGTCTCTCCCTCTACAGACCGTGGTCCTTTTCCTCATTAGAGACCGCGGTCTCTTCCTCTTCTCTCTAATTACCCTCCTTTTCCCTATGTTGTCCTCTGCCGAACTCCCCTCCCCGTTTCCTTTGTCAATTTCTTCATTGATCGTAGGTCCACCGCCGGTGTGCACGTAACACAACAGTAAAATATGATCAAATATTTGCCAAGGAGATTTACTTGGTTAAATAAGCTTCAAAACCTCCCTCATTTACACTCACCACTAACTGATGCCGGTTCCGGTTGAAATCAATAGAGGAATTTAGGCAGGGGAATTCAGACCAGGGAGCAGAGCAATAGAACGAGATAGAGAAGAGGTATGTTCAGGGAGAAAGTCAGACTAAAAGAATGGGAAACGACCGAGATGCTGTTTGAGGGGAAGATGCCGTTTCTGACGGTGACTTGGCGATGCCTGTTACACTGATCCTTGCCGTCGCCGTTCTCTCTCTCTCTCACTTTCTCAAGCCCTTTCGTCCCTATGCCTCTCTCTGCATATCTCATTTGATTTTTTTTCCTTCAAAATTATTTGACACAGGGCTTATCGTGAATTCACATATGGATGCTTCTTTAGGTGGTGGTGAGGAGATCAAAACTCTTATAGATTATGTGGGTAGGGGTGCAATTGATGTAGGCGATGATCGGCGGTGTTGATTCATCTCCTACAATATGATTGCAAGAGAATTACAAGTCTCATGGCTTCTCCCTTCAATTCCAGTATTGGCAAATATGTGGGTTCCTCCGACAGAAGCAGAGGCGAAGGTTCTGAAAGAGGCGAAATGGATAGTTGTATCGTTGACTTTGTTACACTTTCTTAGTTCATTATTTGGGGCTGATTTTCTTGTGTTTGGTTACGATGTCTAAAATTTCTCAGTGCAACTTTGTTTCAATTCTATTTCTGTCAGGCTGTTAGAGTAGGAATAAATGGTTTCCCCTTTTTTCAAGTGTAAACCTGTGAAGAACCCGGTAAATCTATTTTTTTTTCTTATGTTCAGTTATCAAGAAAAAAATACGGATTTCCCTTGTGGTTATATCTTGTCTAACTGGTTTCTTTTTTGCAGTTTTCCTCTCAAATCACGCAGTTAAATAGAATTATGAAAATGTCTATAGTGGAACTCTGCAGTTCCATATCAGCTGGTTGGTTCCGTGTTTAAGGTTGTTTCTGGAGTTTTCCGCTCATGTGTAAAACATGAATAAAATGGTGAATTTTTATGCTGCTGAACTAAATAGTCTCTGGTGACCTTATAAAAGGAGTAATCTAGCCACAATTAATTTTTATGCTGCTGAACTAAATAGTCTCCGGTGACCTTATAAAAGGAGTAATCTAGCCACAATTATTGTGATTATAGGGCTGTCATCTTTATAGCATTTTCAGGCTTCCTAAATAAGAGATTTGAGTCCAAGAATAGAGACATAAAAGATCATCTCCTTTCTGCCTCCTCTCTTTGATGAGTAATATGAGCTATGTAACTCCCTTGATTGAATCCCTCACGGCTTGTATTTGGCAAATACATTCTATTTGCTGCTCCTTCGAAGGAGAAGGTGATGAGGACAACCCAAAATTTTGATTTATTAGTTTATTTTGTCAGATCTTTTTCACATTTTTGTCATATTATGGAGATTTGTGAGAAATTATAATTTTAATAATCTCTAAAATACTTATAGAAATATTATTTTAGGTTGTGATTAATTAAGAAATTATGTTTATCTTTTAGTTAACTTATGAGTAGGTGTCCCTATATAGGATCCTAGATTTTTTACTTAAATGGCTATGGATAAATGATGTAATGAATATTGTTGTAGCCTAATTTTCTCCTTCCCCCATGCTGCTTCTTCCCCTCCCCTCATGTCTGTCTCTTTTCTTCTCCCTCCTCCCCTGTCTCTCCTACTCCCTTCTTTCCTCTCCTACCCTGCATAGTCATGTAGCATTGAATGCAAAAAGAAAGTTCCTTGCAGTCCTTCCAAAGATAATTGTAATCAGACGAGGAAATAATAGAGTTCTTAGAATGTAATAGAACCAAACAAAAGTAACTAATGGTGACCATACTAAATATATTAGTAAAAGACTTGCAGAAATTACCCAGAAAAATATAAAATCACAACAATTGTCAGAAAAAAGGACCAAATATTAGAGGATTAGTAATTTCTTTATGTTTTGGCTTCCTGGGTAGGCTAGCCAACATTATTACTATCATCTCTCATCTATGTACTTTATTATTGTGATTTTCTTATGACTTTGAAAAGGCACGAGTTATTGGAAAAAAAGGAAAAGAAAATACTCTGATCAATGCTTCCTATTGTACAGAATGAAATAATCATATCTTCTCTTCAAAATTCTCGAAAAGTTGCAGTCGTGGCTTCAGAAGAAGATGATGCTCCAATTTGGTTGACTGATAATGGTCCATTTGTGGTGGTTATAGATCCTCTTGATGGTTCACGGAATATTGATGCCTCAATTCCCACAGGAACAATTTTCGGTGTATACAACCGTCTCGTGGAAGCAGATAATCTACCTAAGGAGGAGAAGGCATTACTAAATTCGCTTCAGAGTGGCATCAGGCTTATTGCTGCTGGCTATGTTCTCTATTCGTCGGCCACAATATTTTGTGCCAGCTTTGGTTGTGGAGCACACGCTTTCACACTGGATCACTCCACGGGAGAATTTGTGCTCACACATCCGAGCATTAGAATTCCACCTCGAGGTAAGATAGCTGAGTTTCATAGTTCAACATGGTCACATATCCATAGCAATTCTTGTGACAATAACGAGTAAAATCATGGAAGAGCTATTTTAATTTGCTCGAGAAAACACTGTTTCTGCCTAAATAAACATTGAATCAGTTCCATTTAATGTTCAGGTTTCTAGAACATAGACATGGAGCAAAAACCTGAATTTTATGTCTTTGAACTTTTCCCTGTTATCCTAGGTAACTGTTCGCCATTCAATGACTTAATTCTGCTGGGAGTCAGAACCTGAACTACATAGCTGGTCGGATTCTCAAACCACCAGGGTTATTCCCATGACAGGAAACTGATAATAAATCTCTTTACTTTTGAGCTTCTATCCTTCCTCTAAACTTGAAATCTGAATATATGAAAATGTCACTTACATCTTATGTTAGGTCATGGGTTCAAACCACGAAAATAGTTTTTAGGTGTTGCAGAGGTAAAGTTGTAAAATTTAACCAAAATCTTTAATCCGGAAGCCTTACACATTGGATTGCTCTTTTTACACTTATTATCTATATAGAGCCTTTTGTCAACGAAAAAGATCGAATTGATCTTGTAGAATTCATAATAAGTTCTTCAACATCTTCCAAAAGCAAATGATTATTCATCTTTTTCTCACGTTTCCTGAATAGCTGACACATTAAGAAATATATTTTTTTAAAAAATTTTGAAATCGGTCTAATTCTATGCTCTATTGTCCCAAGTTCATGTTGGGGTTCGACACCCGGATCCACCCGATCTGATAGCAGCGTAATACCCAAACCCTACCATCATCATCAACCACCATTTAGTAGGAATAAAAAACAAAAAAGATGCACAACATTTCTTTTACGTAGAAACCCCTCTCAATTAAAGGGAAAAATCACGGGACACATAATTTACAAACATATCCACTATGTAAAATGATTATATAAACCCAGAGATAGAGTATAGTAATCCATCCTAACTGCACAAGCTCCCGAAAAACAGACGATAAGAAAAACACTCACCAAGAGTAAAGAAACTCTCCTTCCCACTTATCACTCTGTTTTTTTTTCTCCCTTTCTTCTCACTGTGGTGCTCTCTTCTCACTGTGGTGCTCTCTGCTCACTCGTTTTACAAGTATTGGTGAAATGGAAACTTCCGTTTCACCCCCCGCACACAGCGGCCAGCGCACAGTGCACCTCGTGTTATCTCCCACACTAGCCCGGCCCTTGGTGCCAAGCACCCTGGCCCTTGCTGATTTCCTCACCCACTTGGTGATTTCTCACACTCTTCACCGCATGCCCAGCATCCATATTTATATTGATCTTCCCGGAGACTATCTACCAATAGGCAGATTGCGTGTGGACAAATACCTACCACCTGCTCTGCAAGTTGCCAACAATTTTGCCCATCAACTCTGCAACATGTCACTTGCACAGACAGCGCATGCACTGACAGGTCTGCTACCTACTCTGTAAAGCCAACTGTCCGCAACCTGCTGCCAATTTTCCACGACGTCCTCGGTCGCTACTGCACTCAAGTCCCTGGACCATCTATGCCCTTGGCCATCACAAGAATCCTCTGGCGTTCCTTGGTCTCTAGGCAGTGACAATAACCTTGGACATTTCATGTCCTCGGTCGTCACTATGCACAATTCATGTCTCCGGAGCTACTGTGCACTTAGTCATGTCTGCAGGCGATCCATACCGGTGTCACCAACCGGTAAATTTCGGCCTTCCCTTTTGCTCCTTAGGCCGTCCGTGCACCAACAAAACTGCGCGCCTTTAGCAATATGCCTCCTTGGGCCGGTCAACTCATTAACCGGCCATCCAGCACATATGGGCCATCCTGGCAAAATGGCAAACCTTCCATTTTGCCAACCTTGTTTCTTTAGCCATTTCTGCCAACCAGCAAATCCACGAACGCCTTCCATTTGCCTCCTTTTGCTGGTCAGCGCATTGATCGGAAAAATGCACCAAGGCTTCCGCTTGCCTTCCTTGCTTCCTTGGCCTCCTCATGTTGACCGGCACTTTTGCACAGAGGCTTCCTTGCCTTTCAGCCGACTGCCTCCTTCAGCCGGTCAACAAAGTTGACCAGCATTTTGCCTTTCAGTTTCACCGGATTTCCACTCTCCGAAAATCTTTCGATGATGAACCAATTTATTGGGTTACCCACAAGGGAGTCATGAGACCCGACAGTTCATACCATATTTATGCCCTTTAGACGTTGGCTGTTTAATGAAGCTGGTGTCTATTTTGTTGCCGGAAAAGATTGTGCGAGTGATCCAATCATATTTTAGATTCTGCTAAAAACAGATGCTGTTTTTGCAGGCCAGATTTATTCGGTAAATGATGCGCGGTATTTTGATTGGCCCGAAGGCTTGAGGCGGTACATTGACACCGTGAGACAGGGCAAAGGAAGATACCCGAAGAAATACTCTGCCCGTTATATATGCTCCCTGGTTGCTGATTTTCATAGGACTTTGATGTATGGAGGAGTTGCCATGAATCCGAGGGACCATCTTCGACTAGTTTACGAAGCCAATCCCCTTAGTTTCCTTGCCGAACAAGCTGGGGGAAAGGGGTCAGATGGTAGAGGTCGTCGGATCCTTTCAATTCAGCCAGTTAAGCTGCACCAAAGGCTGCCTCTCTTTCTGGGTAGCCCAGAAGACATTGAAGAATTGGAGAGTTATGGAGACGTTCAACAGAAAGTAAATCCTGGATATGAAGTTTGATCTCTTAAAGTTACACTCACAGATAATGAGTGCAGTTATATCAGTATGAGATTCAATTTCTCTAGAATTTGGTTTTGATTGATCGAATTTCGGTGGATATTCATAGAAGTGCCAGGGAAATGCCATTTAATTTCTTTTGAAATAAATTTAATATCTGTCTATTTATTATTATTTTGTTGATTGTTAGTATAAATGAATTGAAAAATCTTAAAAATAATTAAAGCTGTTGTGTTCTGAATTTTGGGGTCCAGTGCAACACAGATGTGTAAGGTAATGAAATGTGAGGAGGAGAAGTGGAAACCGGATTTTACGTGGAAAACTTTCTCGTGAAAGAGGAAGAAAAATCACAAGGCTCTGGGCATGTAAATATGGCTGCCTCTCTTTCTGGGTAGCCCAGAAGACATTGAAGAATTGGAGAGTTATGGAGACGTTCAACAGAAAGTAAAT
>JAOVVI020015508.1:0-11165 GCA_028571085.2 Nepenthes alata | reverse complement strand
ATTTCAAGCATCAAAATTTTCAATAGACTTAGACTACTATACTATGTCTTGAGCTTGGTTGGAAATTGTTTAATTACAGGGTTTATTGGGGTAACTTGGCATTCTCCACTTTAATCCAACTGCCATTCATGTTCATAACACTAGTCTTATTCAGATTGTCGCCAATCTCGTCTTTTATGAACGCACAAAACATATCAAGGCTAATTGTCACTAAATCTGTAAAGTACTTGATCAACATGTGATCATTCTTCCTTATATTTTTACCCATGTTCAAATAGTGGACGTTTTTTACTAAAACTTTCTTGAGTTATTGACATCAATTTATGGTTGACTAATTGATATTTCTTAATTAGTCTGCATCAATTTGAAGTGGAATGCTAGTTAGATATAATATACATGATTTTTTTGGATTTACAAGATATCCTTATTTATATATTATATATATATTTACCTTATTTAGGTGAGTCTGATTTTTTATAATTGATTATAGTTGTTATAATTAAGACTAAATTTAGGAATGTGTAAATTTGTAATATGTTGTAATTAGGGAAAGAAGTATTCTATTTGTTGAAAAAAAATTCTCAATGAGAAACATTTGGACCAATTCTGATGCCCAAACCTCACTTTTGCTGCCTCCTACTCTCTCATTCTTCCACCTTCTTGTCTGTCCTTTTCATTTTGCCGTTGCAGCTAAGTGTGGTGAACAGATACGGTTTCTTTACTTGTCATATTGGCTAGATTTGGCTTCCCAGATGGTAGGGTGGGCCCCAGTTGCTGTGGCACTGGTGGATGGTGGTGTTTGTAGCGCTGTCTTGTCCTTTCTCAGTTTTGTTCCCTGTTTTTTTTCTTTTATTTTTTCATTTACATGGCTTTTAAATAAATAATTTTTCATGTCCATGGTTAACATAAGCTGATCCAAAACAAGGTCAGATAATGATGGTTGTCATTCAAACAGTATTTCATTACATTTAAGGTGCATTTTTTTTTAATTTTTTATTTTGGCAAACCTCAATAGAGGTGAACAATTCTTACTTTAGGGTTGCTGGGTTGGACCACCTCAACCGAAAGCACCCGTTGTTCTGGAAAATAATTTGTAAGGATCTATCATAATGTCTTCTCCATCCATATATGTTGAAGTGAGGGAGTCAATGGGAATAAAAGATTGGATCTGTTGACCTTCCTTTATGGATCAAAAACATCCATGTGCACTTCAGTCACTTCAGCTCGTTTCTCATGTAGTTGCCTGAGTTCAACTTTCCATATATTTAGATGGTGTCATATATTTGTTCTGATTGTTCTATATCTTCTGATTTCTTATCGTCTTTATTCTGACTTTATCTTGGGTATTCTAGCTAATATGAATAATAATCTCTAATGCCATCGTTTTATTTGTCTATTGTGATTTGTTATTTATTTTTCGTTGGGCCAATGAAAAGATTTAGGTTGTCGTTCTCTCTTGAATGAAAGTAAACTTAACACCTCTAGTTATTTGGAATCCAATATATCTTTCTGCCCTTGCGTATGTTGTCTCATAATTTTCTATCCCCTGCTCTCAACTATCCATTGTCTTTCACCTTCTTGGGTCAGCATTCTCTTACTTCACTAGCTGTGCTGCTTGGTGGCATGCCCAAAGATCCTGGCTTATATGACCACTATGAAACAGAAAAGGCCAACTGTAACACATGACCTTTTGAACCTGCTGTTCTAGGTATATGGATTATAGAGTTGCCCTTATAAATTTGTCGGTGCTGTCTTCTGACATGAAAGTCATAGATTTAAATCAGGAAAATAACTTGGGAATTAGGCCGTTTAGCAGTGCCCTAAACATGGAGTGTGTTTCTTTGGGTGTATTTCCTTGGGTTGGAAAGGTGTTTATGTTCCAATGGATATATTGATTTGCTTAAAGAATCTATGGAATCTATATTTAGAAAGTGATGATGTGGGAAAGCTGAAATGAATGATGCTAAGAGGTTAGCAAGGAATTTTTCTCTTCGCTGTTTTACACCCAAATATGACAGCTTATGCATGATCTGGGTTTTTTACTTATGGATGCCGCTGTACATAGCTGTAGATACTTAAATTGTGAACATGAGAATGATTTTGTGTACTCAAGTGATGGCCAGTTAAAGGCTAGAAGCACACATGTGAAATAGAAGATGATGTACCTTGCTATTTTTTCTTTACAGGAGAAATTTAGGTTGTGTGGAATAAGAAGCAAAGTGTGATTGGAAAGTGAACCAAGAAGCAAAATACAGTGCTCTGGCCCAAGAGTAGTTAAGTTTAGCGAAGAAAGTAATGCTGAAAATGAGCATTGAAAAATGTTAGGTCAATGATGAAGTATTGACAGCACAGGAATTATAGAACCATCATAAGGTGGCCCATAATTTGTTCTTTAAAATAATTCTGCTTTCCAGCTCTCAAATATGTTTGTTGAATTACTTATATTCTGCCGCCTATGATTTGTATGCTCCATCTGAAGGGCGAATGCTGTAGTTATATCAATTTTGCATCTTGGGTCAATTCATATAGGAATTTGACATCTGTGGTTCAAGAAAACCGATTAACGACAGAACATCTCAAGTTTGCTGGGTGTAATGCACTGTTGGCATAACTGTACTTGTTGATTAGTTGATGCGTTAGTTTTGTATTATGCTTGATGCTACTTTTTTG
Source organism: Nepenthes alata (assembly GCA_028571085.2). Classification (NCBI taxonomy): domain Eukaryota; kingdom Viridiplantae; phylum Streptophyta; class Magnoliopsida; order Caryophyllales; family Nepenthaceae; genus Nepenthes; species Nepenthes alata. Next base: position 8,495 of record JAOVVI020015508.1, on the reverse strand, counting down.
TACTGAAGTTTTTAGTTCTATTCAACAGTCTTGCATCAAGGTTGCTCTTGACTTTGTCTCACCTGAAAATGTTCCCGAATGCATTCGGCTGACTGAGGAGTTCCGCCTCCTGCCTGTAAATCACAAGGCCAAGGAGGATAAATTAGAGGTATGCATGCTCATTCTCATTGACAACGTCTGAGGTCACAAGTATGTGAAACTGTGGATGGAGACTGTAATTGATATAAGTACTTACTCTCTTTACAAAACAGTATGATAGAGTAACGGCTAACAATCCAAGTTTGTACACTAATACTGGTGGTGAGATCATTTATCTCCCTCCAAGGTTCTCCACTTGATGTTCGATTTCATGATTCCGTAGTCCCCTTTCAAGTCCTATAATGTTTATGGAAGTCCCCATTTTGTGTTGGGATTTAGGGAGCGTTACATCTCCCCACCCTTACATTTATATTTTGTTTCAATGGTTTAAACCCATGACCTCCAACAAATAACAGGGTAACCTCTATGTCTTGCCAATGCTCACCTTCGTCGGACAAATGAAATGTCTCTGTTAATTGGAATATCGAATCCCAAATTTGAAGTGATTTTTCCCTTAATTTCTTATAATTAGTTTGGTGACTCTGGGTTCTTGTCTTGACACAGGTAAAGAAAATGGCCCTTTATGCCGCTAAGGCTGCTGTCGAGGTTATTGAGCGTCTGTCTGTGTAAGTAGCCTACGATAAGTTTCTAAACTCTGTGTTCATGTGTGGCTGCTGTAATTGCTCTCAGTGGATAGAACGACAACTAGAAGGTGGACTTGTATAGCTTGGATAATCTGTCAAAGGGTCAATTTTTTGGCAGCTGATATGCCTATTACCCTAGCTGAGTGTTGCTGGAATTCTGAAAAACCTGAGGAGGAAAATATTGCTAATGATATAAACTGTATTAATATTAATATCAGACAGTATATATTAGTATGAAATATATTGTAAATAAAAAGTTTTCCAAGAATAGTAAGTTGGCGAACAAATATCAGCCGATATATTACCGACATGATAATATATTACAATTTTTCTGCAGTATCGGATGACATCCAAAATACCGATATATGCTGGCCAACATATTAGATATGGGTTGATATTTTCATTCCCAACTTTGATTTTCCAGTCTGTTTAATTTTGCAGAAGATACCAAAGGCAAGAAATCTCGTAGGGGAAAGGTCCCTGTGCCCCAATCACAGCATCTGCACACACTCCCAAACACAACGGCATCATTTGATTGGATTGGTAAGTATTTTAGTCCAACATTTATTCTCACCAAGTGAAATACTTTGATCCTTGCAGGAGCGGTGCCACAAGCGAGAAGGTGGATGGGTGATGGGGCAGCATGCTTCTGCAACAATAAGAAGACAGCTTGAATTAGCCGTTTGAAGCTCAAAAACATATTACTTGACCACCCATTCGATATCTTTTGCAATTTTGGTTTAAATTTGGTGCCTGGAACAACAGTATACTTAGTCTCTGGTGGGGTTGTCTGGAATTTTGGCTCAAATTCTGTGCAGACATGAATTTTTGTTTTTGTAAGACAATATTTCAAGCATATAACACTTAATATATGATATTTTTTTTTATCTTTGTATCTTGAGCTAGGGTGACCATTTTGACTAATCTTTTGGGTTATCGATTTAAAAATGAGTTGTAGTTCTATAGTAAGATTGTTATGTTGTGAAATTATAATTGTATTTTTTTTACAAAAAAAACTACAAAATCAAATTATCTGTGTTATATGAATAAGATTATGGATATAATATATGTAACTTTTTGATGCCCAATGATTTATAAGTCTTGGTATCAAGTTTTTGTTTCTCATTACAGAGTTTGAGCAGAAAATCATTTTTGGGATGTGTTAATTGTATAGAATGGCTTGAGTTTGTATTAACTATGGGAAGGAAAACAAAGGCACTGACAGAATCTTGATCTTGACATTACTCAAAATGTCTGGAATTAGTACATTTAATGGGTCTTCTGTTTAATGTGTTTATTGAATTTATTCTAAAATGTTATTTTGTTTATTTTTTGTGTTATTCCTAAAATCAAGACAAACCTCGATCCAAAACAGTGAAACAACTAGAAGATAAAGTATGAAAAAGGGGATTAGGACACGCATTGGTGACGTGTATTCTACACTGGAAAGCTTGAGAAAGAATAATTTTTCTCTCCATAAGACGTTATTTTGGAGTAGGCTTTCCTCTTAGATTTGTGTACGTATTAATGGTGTTATCATTAAGACCAACCCCGAATCGGAGAGGATTACTTGTGAAGGGTTCTGATCGAAAAGGACTACCACAGAGAGCTACCTACGAAGAGGTTGACCTGCTGTCGGTGTGTCGCGATTGAGTGAAACGTTGTAAAGTGAGAGCCGTCGAGTGAAAGTGTAACACCCCACTAGTTTGATTCGGGTTTTATAGTTATAAAATTAATATAGTAGTAAATGATATGAAATTTTAATAAATATTATAAATAATAATGACTATGAAATAATTAATAATAAACAATAATAATAAATGATAGTAAATATATACTAATAAATATTAATAATAAAAAATAATTATAATAATTTATTATAAAATATTAATTATGAATATATTAATAATATTATTAAATAAAATATGTTGTGTACCAGAAATTTGGATTGTCCTATGGATCAGGGGCTACAAATCGAATCTTCTTGTTAGCTGATCTGACGCGGATCCGTTTTCATAGTCTTGAATTTGAGTCCTGTATAACACATCTAAAAACTAACGGTTAGAGGTTGGCGGTAATTATTTACATTGTAAACCTTCCAATGCTCAAGTCAGAAGTCTTTCCAAAATATAGAAAGATAAATGGGGAATGCATGTGTGGTGGGTTGAACGTGGATGCGTTCTATTGATGGACGGCATAGGAGTGTGCTTGAGAAGGGATGTCACTTGAAGGGAATCTCTTGGAGGGAGATGAGGATTGCTTGGATCGGCCATTGAGAAATTATTCTGGCCACCACCTGGGATGATAGAGGGTTGGCCTCCTTTAGATAGATTGTCTCACTGGCCATTTCTTTCATCTTCTTTTCTGGAGATTTTTGGCCGTTTTTCTTGCGGTTTTCTCCCGTTCCCCTTTCTTTTCCCCTCCTTCCCTCCTTTTTCCTCTCTTGGCCCTGATGGGATCAAGTCTTTATATAGTTTGAGGATTTTATCCGTAGCCAACTGCTGAAAATAACCGCCGGTCACACTTATCCGTCATCAACCGCTGAAGATAACCGCCATCAGATTAGATAAAGTAGTTTGAACGATTTTTTAAGCTGGATATACCGTACCCATCATTAGTCCCCCATGCCGGGTGGTTTAAAATTTTTAACTCCCGGCATGTTTCTGATGGGATGCTGTTTGTTTGACTTTGTCGACTTACCATATTTGAAAAATCTGAATTTTAAAATTCGGCCTCTTTTGAGTCACTTGGTATGTAACTGAAGTTTAGAATTCGACTTCCTTTTGGGGGCTCGGTGATGTAACCAAGGTTTGAAATTCGATCTCCTTTGGGCCGCTCGGTGATGTAACCGAGGTTTGAAATTTGACATCCTTTGGGCCGCTCGATGATGTAACCGAGGTTTGGAATTTGACCTCCTTTGGGCCGCTCGGTTACATCATTTAGGCCGCTCAGTGATGTAACCGAGCAGCCCAAAGGAGGTCGAATTTCAAACCTCGGTTACATCATTGAGCGGCTCAAAGGATGTCAAATTTCAAACCTCGGTTACATCACCGAGCGCCCCAAAGGAGATCGAATTTCAAACCTCGGTTACATCATCGAGCGCCCAAAAGGAAGTCGAATTCTAAACTTTAGTTACATCACTAAGTGGCTCAAAAGGGGCCGGATTTTACAATTCAGATTTTATATAAATATATTAATTTAATATAGATAAATAGAATGATTCATCAATTCAAGTGACTAAATTAGGGTGAGAATAACATTCTTATATCACCACTGGAAATTAAATCTGCGATGTGATTCGATTCGTGTACTGAATGATGAAGACGGTACAAAAGAGGTCAGTATCACGACAATCGATATTTGTACCTGCGGACGATGGTGGGAGCCCGGGAAAGAGGAAGAAAGGACGAGAGATCCTATTGTCTGTTACGAAATTGAAGGAGGGAGTATGAGGAATGACGAGAAAGCCTGGATGCGTAGGGAGAGGAGGTTTGTGAATTTTATTTATCGTGAGAGGCATTGCTCTCTATTGAGTGGAGCTTATAAGACTTCTGCCGGCGAGAAGAATGGCATTAATGGAGTAGCGAATGCGATAATAAGGGACGGGAAATGTGATCGTTTTGCCTTGCATGTAGAAGAAAAAGGGGGCCGGGAATCGTCTACGAAAAGGGGTCTTAAACTCTCCGAAATTCTTAGTGGAAGTCGAGAGAAAGGAGAAGAGAATGACAGCGACGGAGGAACAACTGGAGGAGAAGAAATTGGGAAGAAAAGGGTTCGACTTGATCTGCTGGAAGATGAAGAAAATGTTTGAGAAAGGCAAGCAAACATCCTTGATGTGCGAAAGAGAGAAGGAACGAGAACGAAGAAACCAAAGAGCATTCAGAAGAAGATGACCATGAGAGTGGGGAAAGGGCACTTGAAGGGAAGGATGATAATGGTGAGAAATGGTTGCACAGAAGCAAAAGGGTGGAGACAAATGGAAAATAGAAATTTGATGGGAGATAAGCTTGGAGTAAGTGACGAGGATTCTGAAGGGGAAAAATAGTGAGAAAAGGGAGAGAAAGGACGGAAATAAGGGAAACATACGAAATTGGAATCAGTGAGCCTTGAGGAAAAGCATAGGTCTGATATACAAGATGTGCATGACGGTAATGCCAGAAAGAGATTGAAGAAGAAAGACAACAATGTAACAACCCTACTCTATTTATTTCTCTTTTTTCGATTGTTTTTGGGAATATGCAAGTTATTCCTATTGTGGATTCAACAGGGAAATGAATTTGCATCCAGCATGCGCCGTCAATGTCAAAGAAATGATAAGGGTCAGGTTGTTAGCTGCACCCACTGTAAGAGGAAAAGATTCTGTATACCCTGCATAAACAATTGGTATGCCTTTTTATTTCATAATGTGTCTTACTTCCAGTGCATTAAGTTATTTGTCAAAATTTTCCCATTTTAGCTTGATGTAAGTGTTTGACCATAAGTTATTTTATATGGTGTTGTACCATTTTTTGGTTCAAGTCTGTGGTGTCTTTACATTTCTTTGATCCCACATCAGAGAATATGCAAGTCATTAGCCTCAATAGCAGCAACCTTGCATTATAATGAAGGAGTAACATTGTGATCCTTGGCTAGGAAATCATTTCAATCAACGTTAAAGGTTCCCTTATGGTGCTATTTGAATAACCTGTTGCTCACTCTTCCTCAAAGTACTTAAAAATGAGTTGTCTTGCTAATCTTGTTGCAACTGTTATTTTTTATGTCATTCATACTATAATGGAACAGTAGCCAACTGTGGTATTAAGTTGTTAATCGAAGTCAATCTTTGTGATGGAAAGCGGCATTCGCTCTTACTTTCAATAAGTTTGCTGTAATAATGGAGAAAAGCTTGGAGTAACTTTCATAAATTCAGCTTCAATAAGTTTTTGCTCGTACTTACAATAATTTTGCTGTGATAATTGAGAAAAGCTTGGAGCAAGTTTCAAAAATTCAGTCTCTGATATCTGATATGATGTGACCATGTTGGATGCTTTAGCCGGGTTCTTTGCATGAAAAATTGTTCTATTTTTCTTGGGTTGACAGGATCTCGTGCTCAGATTTGCCTGGACCATTGAGACCCACATTTTATTCTGGTCTTTTGGAAGAAATTATAGCTGTTTATTGTATCTACATTGTATTGTTCCATATTTTATGCTTCATTCCAGTTATACTAATTATGGTTTATGTTCTGATTTTTTTAATCTCTATGCCTCTTTTGATGACATATTGGTAAAATTTACCTTGCATCCTGTAGGTATCCTCATACATCAGTGGAAGCAATTGCAGAAGCCTGCCCTGTCTGTGGTGGAAATTGCAATTGCAAGTCATGCCTTTGTTTGGATGGTCCCCTTAAAAATGTTTGCTCCTTAGACTTTTATGCTTTGCAAGGTTTCTTTTTGTTTGCAATTGGTATATGTGAAACCTGATATATTCTGAATATCCCTTCAGAAACTGAGAGAGGCAGAGAAAATGGAGATAAGCGAAGATTCTATAATTCTGCCTTCTCTGTACTTGCTGAGGAACAAATTATGGAGAAAGCAATTGAATCTAAAATTCAACGTCCCCAAATCTTCCAACCAATGTGCTTTCTTATGTATCACTTTGCAATGCCTACGATTCTGTGAAGTTTGGTGTTTGAGTTAATTGATGCAGCGGGTTGTGCACCATACAAAAGTTAGGATTTCGCATCTTTTTATGCACACATTCTTCTGGTTTATGTACGCACTTGGTTGAGTTTCTAAAAGATGTTATAACTTCTTCTTGAAAGAAACTATTGTGGGTAATGAATGATTTTGCCAAGACCCTATTTGGAAATGCTCCTGATTCTAGAAAACTTTCCTTAGCAAACTTTTGTAGGTCTGTTGCCGTTCAGGGATAATGTAAATGAATTGATAATTGAGAAGTTTCATGGAGGTGCTATTTCATTAGAATCGTCTTACAGGCATGCTTTGTAGCATATGCAAATAATAGATGCATGAACATCCTTTCATGCACTGCTCAAATGAATTGGTGCAAGTCACTTTACTTCATCCTTCTATAGGGCTCGTTTTTTTTTTTATTTCTGTAGAGGACCACCTGTGACATACCTTCCTCAACTGATACCAAATTATTTTTTTGCACCTTTTTGACGGAAAAGAAACACATCAGTTTGTTTTGTACTCACAAGTATTTTCTTAAAATTGCAGAGTTGTTGATGTATAATATTGCAATTTTTCTGGAATAAAACTTTATTCTACTTCGTTGTGCTTTATTTTGATACACAGGAACACTCCCTGATGATAGTCTAACGCCGTCTCTTTGCTCTTAACACTCTAAATATCTAAACTCTCCCCTTTATTGTGGACTTTCTTGGTTTTTGCAGCATATTAATGGTTCTTTGTGATACATCGACTAATTTCATCTAGTCTTTGTGAAAGTTTGAGGATCATAACATTTATGGTATTGCACTTTCCCAATATAATTTTTGTTTAGGTACAGATGCGGAATTGAACACTGGTTGCTTTGGCTGATATGGTTGTCTGTGCCCAGTGCACTATTGGGCATTGACTGTATTTGTTGCTACTTCTGTGAAATATTCGTGCTAGACTGGTATTCTCTTTGTAATCTGATCACGCTGAGGCCTGATGAAACTGTTTAGATTTGTTGTGGTGGAATTTTCACTTGCATCAATAAAGGCTGTTATTTTTCTTTTGTTCAAGCAAAGGGCGACTCAATTATATCTCTTCTTTTGCTGGATTTATGTTGTCTGCTGAATGTTTGACGTTGTTATGTCAGGCGTGCTAGTATCAAAGTTAGCAATAGATGAAATTAAATGCCCTGAAAATGAGCAAATGTGCTGGTATAGTTCTTGTCTGTTGTCTTTATTATTATTATTATTATTATTATTATTATTTTCTGACTGTTTATGGGTTTTGACCTATTCTTTCATTTCTGCAACAACCACGGTGGAACTTCCATTGATGACTATCACACTATGCTCTAATGACCTGTGTCTTGTTTGCTGCTGGGAGATCTATGATGGACATCCTGTGGGCAGGGCAAAGAAAGCGGTCATGGAATTTGTAGACAGAGGATTTAATACTTGCATGGATCAGATTCTTTAAAAAAGAAAGTTACAGATTTTGCTTCACGGAGATGCTTTAGAAGTCACGGCAAGTAATTGTCACAGAGTAATGCAAATGTTAGGAAAGTAAATGGAGATGTAGCATCCTTTGCCCCTCGGCAGAAATTGGTGGCTGTGGTGGCACCCTCCTCGAACTTAAAGTATGTTTCCAGTAGGGGTTTCAGAGTTGGTAGCAATATCATCAGAACTAGTGGAAACTCAAAAAGTTGAGGATAATGCCTGAAATTGCTATGGAATGTTGCTCCTCATTGCTTTTGCTTTTGATGGTGATGACACTAATGATAATTCCAGGAAAGCATCCTCTCGAAAGACTAATGATAATTATTCATACTATCCAGCTGCAATTGACGTCCTGCCAGTGGCACTGGTCCAGGGCTGAGCCTTGTCCAATATGTACTTGAAATGGCATCTGGTTTGAGTTGGAAGCCACTGTTTATGTTGCATGCTTTTCATCAGATGAAACATATCCAGCATTATTGACAGTTGGATATCAATGAAACTGATTGCTTGGATTGGTGTGAGATGAGTATTTTTTCGTTCTTCATGTTCTGCAAATCAGAAGCTTGCTATTTAGTTCCAATATTTTAAGAAATTAAAGTCAGTTCCTAAGTAGT
>JAOVVI020015506.1:0-11166 GCA_028571085.2 Nepenthes alata | reverse complement strand
CTGGCTCCTCCGGGTCCAGTGGGATTAGATATGTGGCTTCACCGGACTGCGCTTGCTGATGGGTTGTCTCATCTCGATGGTCAAGTTTCCTTGCTGTTCTAGTGCTGCCACTAGGGGCAACCTGAGACATGTAACAGGTTTGTCTAGTAACCTGGTCGCCCAGCACCTCTCCGACACTGTAGGGTGTTGGGAACTTCATTTTGAGGTGCGAAATTGAGGTAACCGCCCCGAACGCTATCAGGCAAGGTCTGCCCAGTATGGAGTTATACACAGAGGGTACGTCAACCACCAAGAAGGTGAGTGTTCGGCTTGCTATTTTCAGATACGTACCCAAGGTGACCTCCGATTGGATAGTCCCTTGAACGGGTACATGCTCGTTGTCAAGGCCATATAATGGGCCTTTGGCAGGTTTTAGTTCATTCTTTTTTAAGCCCAGTTTGAAGAAGGCATCCAAGTAAAGCAAATCTCAAGAACTTCTATTATCGACGAACACTCGCTTCAGCTGGTAGTCGACACTACCGTTCGAAACGAGTGTGGATACAACGATGGGACCAGCATGGGGGATATTACATGAGCTAAGTCATCGTCATTGAAGCTAATGGTGTTGTCTGCCGTTCACTGCTTCTTCCTCCCAGTCTGTTGTTCCTCACCGTCGGTTGGAATTTTAGCAGGTCGGGTGGTGACCATCTTAACCACCCCTGCTGCAACCCAATTTTAGGGAGGAGACCGCTCCTACCCCTCTCTGCCAGCCGCTCAAGAGCTCTGTCCGGAGCTCTTGACGTACTTGGTGAGGTGCCCTCTGCGAATCAGTTCCTCGATCTCCCTCTGCATCGTCTTGCAGTCCTCCGTGGCATTCCCAGCAGAGCGGTGGAAGTTGCAGTACTTCGACTGGTTCCCAGAGTCCTTCTTTAGTGGTTTTGGCCACTTCAAGAACTTCTATCCGCGGATCTGTATGAGGACGTTTGAGCGTGTGTCTGTCAGGAATATTTCCATTGCCTCTAAATATTGAGTTTGAGGGTTTGGGAGAAAAGTTTAGAATTGGGGAAAAAGGGGCACATAAGAGGCGCAGAAGATGAAAGAGGCAATGGAAATGCAAGAGAAGAATTAAAGGAAGAAAACCCAACGCCAGAATTAAGGAAATCTGCAGAAAATGCTAAGGCAAGTGTACCCTTTGTTTTTACTAATACATGTTTAAAAATCTGATAAGCATTATTGTTCTCATGCTTTTGTTCAAGTATGTCATAAAGATTGCTTTCTTATGCTCAGTGCATATGTTGTATTTTACACATGGGATTTTGTTCAATAATTCATGCTTGAGTAATGTTAGAATCCTTTCTGTTTATTATGATCGGTTTGAAATAAAGTTGTGTGTTCGTATGTTGATGCTATTTATGAACAAAAGATTGTTGCTTTAAAGAACTCCGGTTATTTGCATCCTTGAAGAAGTCCTGGTATTTGCATTTTTTAAGAACTCTGGTTAGTTTTTAAACTCCTGGTTTCTGAAATTGGATTTGGTGGCTGAGAGTTGCAGGTCTAAAATGTAGCAATTATTTGTTATATATATTAGTTAAGAATTACGAACCTTAAATGTAACCGTTTTGCTGGTTAAGAATTATCGACCTAAAATGTAGTTATTTTTGAGATGGTCGAGAGCTGCAAACTTTAAATATAGCCGTTTATGAGATATGATAGTCGAGAGTTGCAAACCTTAAATGTAGCCGTTTCTAAAATGACCGATAGCTGCAGACCTTAAATATAGCCAATTTTTGACGGAAATTTTGTTTTGGAATTGAAACATTCTTTGGGAACCATTTCACATGAAAATAATTTCGGCTTATGTTTTATGTTTTATGGAAATGACTTCAGCCCATGTTTATATTCTGTTTGTATAACACTTTCATTCTATTGCATTTGATTCCAGTTGAAGCTATTTAATTATGCATGTTTTCGTTTATGGGTACCTTGCTGGGCAAATCTGCTCACCCTTGTTGTTTTCTTCCCATAGATGACCAAGAACTTATGTCGGACGAGAAAGAGTGAAGTTGGACGGCCTAGCTAGGAAGAAAGGTTCATCCAGACACTGGCAACAGATTAAGACCGATCTTGATGTATTTTTCTTTTGCTTATTTTGGAAAATTTTGTAGAACGATTCCGCTGTATAAATTAATGGGCAATATGCTTCCGCATAATTTTATGGGTCAATAAATTTTGGTTCCTAGTGGCATCTCATGTGTCTTTGGCTGACCGACCTAGGACCTCGGATGGTCAAGTTGTGATCGACCTACTTTATGGCTAACTTGTTGACCGTCCGTTTGCGATCCTGTGTATAAAAAGAATTTTTATACAATAAATTTATATGTTTTTGTTTTCAAAGCTTATCAGGCAGACTTTAAGTTTGACTACTGGCGGAGGTCATATAAGGGAGTATGACCCATTCCGTAACAGTTGGTGTGACGAAACGGGTCCTTATTCTCTAAAGACCTCCATCAATAAACATACAAAACTAATACTTTAATTTTAAATATATTTTAATTTTGTAAAAAATTGGGTAGAGTTCCCTCTTTAAAAGGCAAAAACCATACAAACAACCTGAATAAACACAACCTGCACAGGGCATACACATAGACAATCCTAAAAATTAAATCCACTATACACCCACAACACATTCACAGAATCAACAAATACCATATCATTCATGGCTCCAATATAGTACTCCTAACTACCGTATTAGATTTAAGAGAGATGTCATCTAGGACCAAGACAAATCCAGTATCAAAAATAATTCGGAAGCAACTATAACAATAAATCAATCTGCGGAAGCAAAAATAATACATTCATCAAAGTACAAAAATATTTTATATCATCATAATGTATAGCATTCATTCCAAAGACTGGCTATATACATTCACAGGTCCTCAAAGATTCAAAATCTTCAAAAGCCTTCAAACTCCACAAGCTTCTTCTAGCCAAATCCGATCTTCGATCCTTCCTATCAAGCTTTAACTTATTTGGGAGGTAAAAAACAAAAGCAACAATGATGAGTCGAAACCCAGCAATGTACCACAAAAATAAGAATATATAAAAATTGTATAAGCATATATATATAATAGAAGGAAATTGACATGACATGATTAAGAAATAAAAGACATGCAGAAACAGGAGAAAGCATGGAATGATTTAGAAACATGAGTTTAGAGATTAAAATCCTGTTTTATTTCTTACATTTTTTTTTGGTTATTTTCTTTACTAATCTAAATTAGAACATGTGTCAAAAATCAAAGATCAGTTCAAAACCTTACTTATCCTTTATTTTAACTTTTACTATTCAAAGGTACCCGACCTAGTAGACCCTACTAGCCGAGGAAGTGAATAATCAAGGATAGATTGTGTTCACTCCACACAATCTAAGGCCAAAGTTCAAAGGTTCTCATTTCCCAACATCTAAAGTTTGAAAGTTTCTATCCTCCCAATTTAACGCCCCGAAGAGAGGCGGACCACGTATCACTCCATGAATGAAACTGTTTTTGATTATTACCGTAACGTTCTAAGGCATGTTAAAGAACCCTACTTGACTACAAAAAAGTCCTGGGTTCAATTTTCATATTGACTTAGGGTATTCTTGTTCTTTATTCTTAGTCTTAGCTTATCATGTCTCAAAGGCCACTTCAAACTTATACAAATCAAACGTTCAGATAATTTCTAAAACTTTCTGAAATCGATAGAATAGCCTTTGAACAAATTCTAAGATAAAAATCATCAAACAAACTCAACTAATGTGTCAAATAACATTCTCATCTCATTTCTCAAAGTTTACAATAATTTCCAACTTCCATTTACGAATTAGGATTTGGGGAAAAGCTTCCGGACGTAAACCGAACACAAACTTTATGCCAAATCGTGAAATCAAATCCATACATCATCATGTTAATGCCTAAACATGAAATCTATCAAGTAAATCATGAGAAACATGCATCGTTCGGAGCAAATCTTAGAAAAAGAGAGTTTAGAGCATAAATGTCAAAATGGAGATCTCAAAACGCAATAATAGAGGAAAATAAAGTTTAAGGTATAGTTATCTCAACCTGATTTATCGATTTTCTTACTCTAATCGAACCAAATGTAGCGAAAAAATCCCTCCTCTTTCTCTTTTCCTCTCTGTCTCCTTTGTGCTGCTCGTCGTTCTCCACTAAAACCCTTCCCCTTCCCCCTTTTTATAAACGAAACTGAGTGTCGATGGGACAAAATCGCAACCACACTCTAGCATCTATCGAGCGCGCGGCAAGCACAAGTCATCAGGAAATGGCACCCTCCGGGTGACTCGAGTAAACAATGAGCGTGGACCAATTTGTTTTCAGCACCTCCTTTTGAGCATGAGCGAGAAGAGAGCACAATACATTCTGGAATTAGTGCCTCCTTGGGCGCTTGAGCCAACGGCAAGCGTGGGCTCTTTTGGAGTAATCTGCTTTTGGCACCCTCTATTGGGCTCAAGCTTGCAGCGAGCCCAACTCTACTATTTGCTACACTAAGGCTAATTTCTCAAAATTTTCAATGTCACTTATCCAAAACTTAATTATGTCAAGTTAATTACTAGAATTTACCATATTTTGGGAACTCAGACCTCACAATTTACCCCACTTAAAAAAAATTTTGTCATCAAAATTTAACGAACCCTAAATTTTCTTAATCGGAGGAAACGTTTCTAATGTTCCCAAATTATTTCTTCAATTAAATGATTATCCTAGAAAACCTTAAGCATTCGAATCGCCTTGATCTTAAGTACCTAATTCGTTCTATAAATATCTAAATTCACCGAATTCGAAGGCAAACCCAACTCATTAACTACTTCTTCCAACCTAATTCGAAACCTCAAACGGATTAATGATTTTCTTACTTCGATTTACGCTAAGCCTCGAAAATGATTATTCCTTCCGAGCCTCAAATTGAACCTTATAATATATGGGTTCACCACAATTTCATTACGCAACTCTAATTAATCGTCTAACTATGAATCATCCAGTTACAATTCACTACCATATTAGATTTAACCCAACACCCAAAATTCTCTGGTCAAGTTTGATCAAGATTTCAAGATAAATCTCAAATCACAATTAAACATCAAAGTCGAAATACTTTATATTCTCATTAATTCGTTGGTATGACGACAAATCAACATTTTTCTAAAATACATAACCCATGTTGAACACTTAGTAAACGAATCCCAAAATATATATATCATGTAAACAAATCCCACAAATTTTCAAATTACAGCCAAATTAGAAATTTTGATCGTAGCAATCACCCAAAAATTTACACAGCCTTAGGTGATCACCCAAAACCTCAAACTCAAACACTTAACAATTTTAGGATTTCATTGGCACACCGATAAGCCAACTGATTCCATCCGAACGCATTATTCATAATCACAATGGGTGGGTCATCCTAATTGTCTTGAAACAAAACCATGAGGACTCCTCATTTCATGATTTCATGTCCTTAATACTTCAGATACAATTCTCCCTCCAAAATCAAAGTAAGCATCCCATATGGAGCACCAAGGACACATTAAATTCAAAGGCTTCCGATATCAATTATCGATCACACTCTTCACTTTTTCTCAAAAGACGCTAAGATCCACCTTTACTTTCCTCAACTTATCGCCTGCACTATTGCATACTCATTTCTTCTTTACCATACAACTCCTTAAACTTTTAGAACTATTGGACAATAACGATCCCCCATAAGAAACACCAATAAATCCTCAAACAAGGAGCCCAACAGCTAACTCCAACTGTGGGGGTGCCCGTGGTCTCTTCTTTCCAAGCATCCTTCACCACGAGGTGAAATTTAGGGAGGGCAAGGCCTAGAGAGATTCCTAGAGAGAGAAGCTCTGCCTTCTCTGTTCGATTTTAAATCCTTTCCTTCGCTCGTCTCCCCCCTTCCCACTCTGTCGGCGCCAGAACCCCTCGTCCCTGTTCCCAGCCTCTCCCCTTCTTCTGACTTAGATTTGCCTCTCCTAGCCACGTCTACTTCCCTTTCGGTAGTTCGTGGTGCCCCCGATGTCTCCTAAAAATCAAACCCTGATGTTGGAGGTTTACCCTCATTTGGTCCCTCTATTGTTGACTTCGGCGTCCCTCGCGTTAAATGTTCTCCTCCTTCTCCTTCAATCACTCCCGTGGGGAATATTTCTGGATATGGGATTTCTGAATGTTTGCGTTGTCCCCTGGAATCTGACGTGGCTTCCCCCCAGCTAAGGTCCCTTCCTCCTTTGGTGTTACCTTGTCTCCTCCATCTTCTCTGGAGATTCCAATCCAGAATGCAGAGGAGAGTCGTCCGACAAAGACGGCTTTGCCCTTTGTTTTGTGGGCGTCTATTGTCCGAAAGTATGTTCCTGAAAAAGGTACCCATCTTCAATTCTTCCCTCCCCCCTCCCAAAATTGATCTATTATTGAACTTACTCCGCCTTCTGAGGTTATTCAACAAGGAAAAGTTATTTGGAGTTCTACTCTTGTTGGCTACTTCTATGATGCTCCACTTAGTTTCTATGTTGTTAACCACATTTCCTGTAAGATATGGGCCAGATTTGGGATTTTCCACATTGCTGAACTAGACAACGGCTTTTTTCTCTTTCATTTCTCAAATGACGCCCAGATGCTAGAATGTCTGAGCCAAGGGCCATGGGCTTTTGTAGGTCGAACCATCTTCCTGAAAAAGTGGTCCCCTAAAATGGTTCTCTCCTAGGAGGACCACAAAAGCTTTCCCATCTGGTTACACCTTAAGGATGTTCCGGTTCAATTCTGGACTCCCCTGGGCCTTAGTTGGATAGCTAGTGCTATCGGGAAGCCCCTCCAGCTGAATACTGCTACAGCTAAGATGGAACGCATGATATTTGCCCGCATTTGTGTAGAAATCTTGACCTCCTCTCCTCTGCCTAAACGAATTAGAATCAATACTGGAGTAATTCTAGGGGTATCTCAGGGCATTGACGTGGCAGTGGAATACCCCTGGAAGGAAATCCGAGGCCCTCCTCGCGGGCCTGCGACTGGCGAGGGAGTGTTTCGTGCGGTCGTTGGTCGTGCGTAGTGACTCCGAACTTGTGGTCAATTAGGTGAAGGGGAACTTTGGCGCCTCGAACCCACAACTTGTGAGGTACTTGGCAAAGGTAAAGGTCCTGATCCCTGAGTTCTACCGGTTTGAGATCGAACACATCCCGAGATCGAATAACGAGCGCGCTGATTGACTGGCCCGAGACGTAGCTGCCAGGACCATGGAGCAATACGCGAGAGAGCCCCGGGAAGTCCTGACCGCAGCCAGTATTGACACCGAAGACAAGGAAGTGCTACAGGTTAACACGGGTAACAATTGGATGACACCGTACGTAAAGTTCCTAACTGAGGGGACCCTTCCCGACGACATCAACGAGGCCAAGCGAATCAAGAAGACGGCGGGATGGTACACAATCCTGAATGAGGGGCTGTACAGGCGGGGATACTCCACTCCACTCCTTAAGTGCCACACGCCAGAGGAAGCTGATTACGCGCTGGCAGAAGTGCATCTAGGGCTGTGCGGCTCGCACATTGGTGGCAAGAACCTAGCGTTCAATGTTATGCGGCAAGGGTTCTACTGGCCGACCATGAAGCGGGACGCTATGGACTTCATCCGGAAATGCGAAAGCTGCCAGGTTCATGGCAATATGACACACCAGCCGCACATGGAGCTGCACTATCTCCAATCCCCATGGCCGTTCACACAATGGGGGCTCGACATACTTGGTCCCCTACATCTAGCTACCGGACAAAGAAAATTCTTGATCGTCGGCATCGACTACTTTACCAAATGGGTGGAAGTCTTCCCTCTCACCAAGATCACGGAGCAGAATGCGACGAAGTTCCTCTGTCAAGCTATCGTTTGCTGCTTTGGGATCCCTGTGGTCGTAGTGACCGACAACGAAACCCAATTCACCGGCAAGCGCTTCACAAAGTACTGCCGCGACCTTCGCATCAAGCTGGTACATACGTCCGTGGTGCACCCTCAGGCGAACGGACAGGTCGAGGTCACCAACCGCACATTGCTGCATGAGTTAAAAACCAGGTTGGAAGATGCCGGGGGCTCCTAGACTGAGGAGCTACTGTCCGTGCTATGGTCGTACCGAACAACCGCGAGGGAGCCAACGAGGGAGACGCCCTTCAACCTTTGCTTTGGGGCTGAGGATGTGGTCCCCGTAGAGGTGGGAATGCCGAGCCTACGGGTCGAATGCTTTGACCCAGCCACCAACGACCAAAGGCTGCGGGAAAGTCTGGACCTGCTCTCGGAGGTTCTCGACGTCGCACGACTGCGAACCGCGGCCTATCAGCAGCGAGTCGCAAGGTACTACAACAAACGGGTAAAAGCACGCCCACTAGAAGTTGGATATCTGGTCCTCCGGAGCGTAGAGGCGGCGGGAAAGACCGCGAACAGGAACAAACTCTCCCCTCGGTGGGAAGGACCATTCCTCGTCTCCGCAATCCTTCGGAGCGGAGCGTACAAGCTGCGCGCCCAGAATGGCAAGCTGGTCCCACAGACTTGGAATGCCGCCAACTTAAGAAAATACTTTTAGTGACACCGCATCGACTCAGGTAAGTCGCATGCACATGCATCATAATGAATGCTTGGACATACGCCTTATCTTTTGGTTAACATAATCACACTTCCTGTCATCCTGCATCTCCATTTGTGCGAATTAGTGACATGCATTGCATCCTTAAATCATACGACCTAGACTGCCCCTAAGTCGGGAGGACAAACGTCCATCCGTAAAATGAATCCTTGGCTCAGCGCCAGACGGTCCACGGACGACCGTTTCAGGATTGCGCTCTCGCACCATCTGGTTCGAGGGTGACACTACATTTCTTGGCCCCGTGCCAATCAGCCAAATGGCCACCTGCGCTATGACTCCGCACCGAAAGGCCCAGGAGGCAACCACTCGCAGAGCTTGACTACTAGTCAAAAAGGACTCGAGCGGTCCCCAAAATAGGCTACGCACCTATGACCCAGGCGGTCAGAATAAAAGGCCTGGGGGCTTTTGAAGCCTCCGACGTGCGGCCGACAAAACCTTAGGGGGTAAAAACTGCAGGCGTACGACGACCTTTTTGAACAGAAGAGAGCACCCTCAGTCTACAATGGTCGTGGGCTAGGACCTCAACTTGGTGATAATGCCTTGAGCAAGGGCCACACACCTCCCGCATTCATACGTAATCGAGTCTTAGACCCGGGAGTCCGGTTACCGTGGCCTAACAACTGCGCTAACCCTCATAGCGGCTCCAAGGGATTGGCAAAGACATCCGCTTCACCGGATCGAGCCCCCTAAACGCGTGAGCTGTGACGATATCCTCTTACGAAGGACGAGCACCGCGCAAGAAGGTGCCTGGATAGGGCCTTAGCATCAGCAGCTCCGAAGAGCTTCACATTCAAACATGAGAAGTAAACCAATAGACTACAGCAAACGAAGATAGCAAGCGACATCCCATAATGAAAGAAGCACAAGTGCGAAGAAGAAACAGTCACTTTCCATTCACATACAAGGAACGAATACGGTACAAAGACAGAAAGATGGTCTAAACACCCGACAAAAATGGAGACTAATCAGGCAGACTTGAAGGACAAGCCTTCTCATGGAAATTCCTCAGGCGAGATGCCTCCTGTATCCCGGCGTTCCCTGGATGAAAGACTCCCTTAGGAACGTGGGGAGCCGCCAAGGAGGTGACCTTGGGACACAAATGGATGCCGTCCCAATATCGAGCCTCCAACGCTAGCCGTGATTCCGACGGAGAGTACCGGCCAACCATGTCTCTAAGCAACCTGGCAATATAGTCCTCCGTGTCGACGAGTAGGGCTTCCAGCTGCGCCACTCTCTGCTGCAGGCGCCCGTTCTCCTCTTCGAGAGATGCGAATTGGGCCCTTCCGCTGGAGATGACCTGCTGCAAGCCCCCATGAAGGAAGGTAGTCAATGCATCAAAAGGGTTGGCACTGCCAGAAGCCTGCACGAGAAACAACATTAGAGGCATACCTGAGACAGGAAGCAGTAAAAGAAGGCCAGATTGAAGGAACCATACCTGAGAAGGGGTGACGCGCGTAGAGCACACAAGATCGCTCAAAAGATCCTCTCCATGGGATCCCTCTCCTTCGCCTGCCGGAGGCGGGCTTGCTGAAAGGTCGGCAGCCGTAGGAACGCTCGACGGCTCCGGCCACGAGGACGTCCCGATTGCCCCCTCGCTGGTCTGGATCGGATCGGTGGTGAGCGCGACGCCTTCCTCTGGTGACGGAATCAAACCTTCAGGGAGCCTGAATTCCGAGACAGGCTCCATAAAAATCACTGTCGACTCTACAGGCCCCCTGGCCTCCGATATCAGCGCGCGTGTGGCTACGAGCGGCTCCTCAAGATCCTCGAGAATGACAACATCATCCCTCGCTTCCGGGGCAGCACCTGCAGATGCCTCAGCAATGGAATGAGCGTGGGGGCACCCAATGGGTCGAGACCCCACCTTGCTGACTTTGCGAGCGGCTAGTCCCGCGGTCAAAGTCGACGATGGCTCGGCGGTTTCCCCCTGGCGACCCGCGCTCGTGGGTCTCTTCAAATCCGGACTTTCCGCCGTGATAGAGGAGCTAGCGATCTGTCCCCGGGGTCTCCTCGTGGAAGTCCCTACGGCCGTCCTCAGCCTCTTCAAGGCGGCGTCATCTTCATCGCCGTCTGACGATGACTCTAGCAAAGAGCTGCTTTCCTCCTCGTTCCCCCTGAATGATGGAGGAGTGGCTGTATCTCCAGGACCTCTCTTACCCGGTCCAGCGATTTTTCATCCCGAAGGAGGTCCCCATTTGCAGGTCTCGAACGTGATGGAAGTCAGGAAGTAACCCAGGACCGAGAAATTCACCTCTTCAGACTTGATGGCGGATATTAGCTTCGCTGACTCCGCGGCATCCTCAGCTGACGGCTTGTCCAGAAAGTACCCTGAAATCGGGCCCCACACTCGCGAGAGCTCAGAGTCAGGGGACTCCTGCAAGAAAAAGAAGCGCTCCTTCCAGCCCTTCACCGAGTCAGGGTTGGTGCTGCGAAAATGAAACCCCGCCTTCGGGGACATCGACACCCAATCCTCCGACTCTGTGAACCGGAAGATCAATCTCACCGCCTTGGCG
>JAOVVI020015505.1:0-11166 GCA_028571085.2 Nepenthes alata | reverse complement strand
CATCACTAACAGGATTAAATAGTAAAAATAATGCTATTATTTTAATTGATTCATTTTTCGATCTATTTTTTCCCATATTTTATAGTAAAAATATTATTTATTTTATATTTATAATATATTTTTAAAATTAATAAATAAAAAATTATATAAAAATTCATAAATAAATTATAAGAGATAAAATATATATTAATATTCATTTTATAAAATATAAAATAGAACGATTTTTTCCTGATAAATTCTGCAAAAGATCATTGCTTTTGTCTCTCTCTCTCTACCCTCACCGCGTTCTTCCCTGCCGCGCGCTCTCTCTCTGCAATCGACATGCATAGGCAATCTCTAGGTTCACCGGGTTCAAGGCTCCACATTCATGGCGGAGCATCGCAGGACGGCGTCTTCTTCAGGTCGGACGAGCAGAAAGGAAGAGACTCATTTCCGTCGTTGTCATCGCCGATTACTGTTGCAGGCGTCGCCGACGAGATAAAGTTCCAAAAGCCTCACCGATCGTGTTCTGGTCCGCAGAAATTCATCCACTTGATTCCGGTTCTCTCTCTTCTCTGCTTCTTCATTCTCTATCTCTTCTCTCACGAACCTTCTGAGACAGGTATTTCAATCAACAGCAATGATTTTCTCCTTGCTTTTAATAATTAGTATCAGAAAGAACTGTTTGATCTCTCTTTTTTTTTTCTTTTAGTTTTGGCTCATTCTAACAATTTCAAGCATTTGTTAAAGTCTGTAGGTATGATGCAGATTCAATAGCAGGATTATGATAGTTTTTGAATTTAATTTGCGGATTTATTGCTGAAGTTGCATAATAACTTGCTCAACTACCTTGTGCTCGGTGCAGATTTGACTGTTACAGGCGATCTCGGACAATTACTCCACAAAAGAGATAGGTTAGCAATTCGAGGCATGTGGAACTTGCATGAAATTGCGAAGGATAATCCGAAATCTCGCCCTCACCGGAAACTCGGCGATTTTTAAACTATATTTTCGGTATTCCTCATTCTCTTCATCAAAAGCAGCTGATCCTTGCTAGTCTCTGCTTCCACTATCACATATTTAGTTTTTGAGGTCCGTAAATTATTCTGCTTGAATTTCATGTCATTTTGAAATAATAGTTAGTTTTATTCGCACTAAATTTCATATGCAGTTGAAAACCTCCGTTCAAAATTTTCAGTGCTTCATTCAAATTTAGTTCATGAAAAAATTCCTGATGCGCATAATTTGTTTTAACGCCATCCTCAATTGAGGTCAACTGAGGATTACCCGGAGCTATGTGGTTGCTTGATTCAAATTCCGACCTCACTGCCATACCAGTAAAGTGAAGGAGTCTGGAAGAAAAAATCCTGTAACGTCTTAGTTTTAGCTTAAAGTGGATAAGAGATCAGTCTTAGCTTGAGCCACATGGAATTGGCCACCAAATCTTCTCCCTTCTCCTTCGCCGCTGCATCTCTCTCGTTTTCTTTGCCAAATGGCTCGAACATTCTTTTAATGACAACCATCAAGCGATTGCAAGGAGTTACCTTGACATTGTAGTAATTTCCGTTTGGAGAGAAGCAATCGAATCGACTCAAATTGACAATATGGAGAATTAAGACAATTTATCCAAAAACAATCAAATTATAATCTTCTTCTACGCACCTTCTTTTTGACTTAGCTATTCTAAATGCAGTGATGATTTGTGACATAGATTGGGACATCGTAGTTGTCCTCTTATCAGTAAAATACAATTAACACAGATAATTTCACCTGCAGAATATAAAATTTACTGAAGGATATACATGAATCTAATTTGTTCTTATAACTGGTCCATGTTAGATTCATATAAATTTAAATGATCCAATAAAAACCAGTAAAGGATTCGCCATGCCAAATTGCTCTTATCCTATGTATGCAGCTTTTTCTCTGTTTGTCGGTTTCCTATTAGCACTACACGAACGATACTAAGTTCTACCGACTTCACTGTAGGTGATGGTAGTACGATATAAGAGCTCTGTTACATATCCCACCAATCCATAGCCCTTGTACAACGCCCTCTCTCTCTATATGAAGAGCATATTGAGATTTGAAAAATAAAAAAGAAATTAAAAGCAACTACAGATATAGATAACGATTTTAGATGAATTATAGATGAATGAAATTACGAAAATGCTTAAGAAATTCTTACACAAACTCATCAGTTTTATCTTAAAGGCATTCGAGGAGATTGCCAAATGTTGTGTAGTCGAGGAAACAGGACTGCATCGCTTATAAAAAGCTCACAATTCTTTTAATTTTATTTATAAATTTAAAAATAAACGGCTAAAATTTAATCACACTAAAAATAAAAAAAGTTAATTTCAATTAATTTTTTTTAAATAATTAATCATAGCCGTCCATGTTCAGACAAAAGACTAAAATGAGAGGAACAAAAATTAGGAATTTTCAGAATATAAAAGCCAAAGTAAAAATTTTCCCGCTTGAATGCTGCATGGAATACAGTAAACTTAAACACTGAGAATTAAACACCTTCGCATGATAAAATATTTTATTTATTTATTTATATTAACAGACATACAAATAATAAATGGATAGACGAATGCAATATCATATAATGATGTCTAAAAGATATCTCCCAAATATATTAACATAAGACTGCCAATACCACGACAAAATCACAACATAACGATTGATATTTGGCTAACATTAGTTTTTACTTCATTGCCATGTTGTAATTTACATCCTATATATTCGATACTGATATTTATTATAACAACCGATCTTGATATTTCTACCCATACTCCCAAACATTTCTCTTTTTGCATATATTGGATCGGTGACTTTCCTTAAGGCTGCAAAGAAGGCCTGACTTGCGTAAGGATCAGAAAAGCAAAATTTTACTATATTAACAGCATTAGTGATTTCAATACATCATCTAGGGAGTGTTGTTATGCTCCTCCCAGTGGAGATACTCTGAGATCTACCCAATAGTCAGAAATTAAAATTGAGTAAATGTACGAAGGAGATCACATCAGGTGATTTAAATGGTTATTTAATTTCATCATTTATCCACCCAATCTCTAGTCCTAATCGTTTAATGGATATAAAAATCTTCCCACTTGGACTACCATAACAACTCTCGCACCAAGGAGAGGTTACAGAAACAGACAGGATTAGAAGTTATTATGCAGTGTTGATACAGCATCAATGGAAAGTTTTGATACTGCATATAGGAAGTGTTGTTATGGTCGTTCCAGTAGAAAGACTTTCATATCTACCTAACAACTAATATTAGAAATTAGGCACATGAATGGTGGAGATTACCTCAAGCAATTTAAATGATATTCAATCTCCATCGTTCATTCACGCAACTTTTAATCCCGGTGGTTGCATGAACACAAAAAACTCCCCACCCCACCAAGGCAACCATAACAGCTCTCACATCCAGGTGAGTCTGTTTTTATATACAAAGATCAGAATAGAAACATAAAAACTAAACCCACTACTTTTTTCTTTTACATTTTTTACAGGAAAATTTGAGAGAATGGGAAAACTACAAGATAACCAGCTCATTCTGAGCGATTAACACAAAAACATTAAGCATTTACCTCAGATAATATAACTCCTTTGTCAATAAACTCCATTGTTATCCGAATTAAGAAAACCCATTTGCTCGGTAAGCTGATTCAGATGCTGAATTTTATCCCATCCATTCTCCAATGGCTGCTCTTCCTCTCCCTTGCTAATACTTTCTGCCAACGGTGACTCAATCTTGTCACCATCTCCGGTGATTAAACTATTATCGACATATTGTTCCCATGAAGAATCAAGAAAGGCGTCAATGTCAGGATTAGCAGATAGATTGTCGATTTCATTAAGCCCTAATGACATGAAGTCCATGAATTCACCGTCTACATTATCTGTTGCCACACAATTTTCCCTTGGAAAATCGATTGCACTCTCTGCCATTTCCGAAATTGGTGTGAGCTCAGGAAGGACCAAAAGTGCTGCCTCAGCACTTACCATCTCACCTATTTTTGGGAACTCAGGAGTTGCTGGTTCAGAACTCACAACAGGAGATGGTCTGGTATTGGAAATAACATGAGTTTGTGGGACCTCTTGAAGCGTCACGGATGATAAACGGGTGATTGGGCTCTTGCTATCAATCATATTGGTCGAGAAGGAATCGCCTGTGAGGAAATCATCAATTTTCCTGAGAAGGGATTTTGCTGTCTCATTCATCAGTGGTTGGTACTTTACAATCTGCCCATCAGAAGGTGATGACAAACGCTCAATCTCGCCGATATCATCGGGCTTAAGCCTCCGTTTTTTGTTAACTTCTGTTATACATCTGTCACTATCGTTTTGCTGCTGCACAAACTGAGCCAAGAACCCGGGGCTCTGCATTGCCTTTGCGAGGAACGACATCATTTGTTGCTGCCGCTGCTCCATGCCCTGCAGCCGTTGCACCATGGTTTGCAGTTGGTTGTCGGTCGACTGCTGCTGCTGTCTCAGCCGAACAAGCTCTTGCATAAGCACATTTTTGTCTCTCTTAAGCCTCCCAACCTCCTCCTCAAGCCCAAATTTACCAACCTCAACACAGGCTCCCATTGATGAACTTGGCGCGTGAACTTGCTGTTGATGTGGATTACTTTGTCCATGGGTAGGTCTTCGTCGGGTAATGCTTTTAAGAAGGTGCTTTCGATCTCTTAGAAACCCCTCATTTGCAAATTCCCAGCGGTCTGGATCGACCTTTCGAAAACCCTGTTAATAACCCAATAAACAAGAGAAAATAACGGAGAGAATGTAATTTCAAAAAGCAGAAACCAGAGAAGTTATTCTCCCCAAATTATAAACATGATAAATACCAATTTCTAGCACGATAAACGGGCCACCATATGGAACCTCTAGAAGAAGAGGAGATTTTACAAAGAAAATGCATAGAATCACTTCCGATTTATCACAATAAGTGCCTCAAATTTCAGAACGCCAGCCGAAGTGAGCTGCTAAGATATTCAGGAAAGAAGGTTAATTGGGTTGATGCTGTCTTAATTAAATTTTCAACTCCAATATTATATTGTGGCTAGTGAAGCATGTGGTAAGCTGAGAATCAATAATTTTGATCTTACACTAACAGATTTCGCTCTATAATTGGCCGCATAATACATTAGTCCTATTGTAGGACTCCAGAATTTCTCAATTGCCATGTGAGCATGGTAACGGCCAGCAATACAAAAACTTTTCAATGCCACGATAAAATTGTGATACGTTGATAATGATCAACAAAGTGTGCCGTGGACCACCCGCCACTGATCCATTGTTATCAGAGGAACAGGTAGAAACATCAACTGGACTCTGAAAGTCATTTCTTTTCTAAGGTTTGTGAGGGCTGGTTACATCAATGAGATTGAATGATATAACGCAAATAGATTAGCAGCAAATTTGAGTAAACAGAACTGATGCAGAGGCCATAGAGAGCTTCTATGGCAGGTGCTTCCTAACACACATGGCAGGCAGAAACCTAAATTAAATTCATCATCAAAACTTCCTCAGCACACCAGATAATAAACTCCCCTGCCCTCCCCCCCCCCTCCAAAAAAAAAAAAAAACTCAGAAAATTTGAACTATGATGGCGGCTAAGGGTGATCACCATCTTTATGATACACAGAATGTAGTTTGAGTTTTCCATAGTGTGCCTGATTTCAAATATAATCATCTTTATCATTGCAAAAAACTCAACCTCTCCTAATAACTTAGTGTTGGGTTTTAGGTCACTCCATTGTAAATTTTACGTTTATTAGAAGTGTTGTTTTTCACTTCAAGAAATATCAGGGTGTTCCACAAGGGGTTCGCATGATATTCGCTCAAGCGACATTATTTACTCAAGGTTTTGCGAGAAGGCCGCAAGCTAGCCACTTAAATGTAGAATCTAGAAAAATTTCCAGTGGCATGCCGCGAGAAGATCGTGAGTTGGCCACTTAAGTGACTGGTCTGCAAAGATTTCTTGTGTCACTCTGCTGGTAGGCCACAAGCTGGCAGCTTAAACAATGATGCAGGATATAAAAGGCCCTTTTCTAATTTTAGGGCAAGATTAGAAATCATTTTAACACAAGGGGCATCACAATGAAGAGAGAAAAGAAAAAAAAAAGATTTTCAATATCTGGTTAACATCCAATTTGAATTTTATTTTTTGTCAAATTCAAGTATGCTACTCTAGTCTTAGTTTTAGGGTGTAGTAACTATTGGCTACTTGTTTTCTTGTTGTATTTTCTCTCGCGTGGTTGTTAGGCGTGTTTGAGGGTTGCATTGCAACCAATTGATCACACGGGTTGTTGTAAAAGGGTCTCAGATGGGGTTATTTGTAACTAGACATTTTACAGTATATTTTTTCGGAGGTTATCCCGTAGTTTTTTTTTTAATTGAGAAAGATTTTCCATGTTAAATATTATTATACAACTTTTATATACTTGATTGCATATTACTATTCATTTTGCACACACGAGAGGTTGGTGATTAACAATTGACAAAAAATGTCGATTTTATTCCGCAATACCGGTCTTATATGTGTTCCAAATCCTAACAAATGGTATCAAAGCGTCGGTTTTTCGGTGTAAAAATTACAATTTGATGGCATCGATAACGAAAAACTTGTCATTCTCTATAGAGTAATCTAATTGACAAAATAATTTCATTATTTAGGAAAAAAGAGTGAAAAAGTTTTTGACTTGGGAAGAAACGATAAAAGCATTAAAGGAGGATAGACTATAGAAATTATCGGGGGCAGAATGGCAGGACATGAGAGATTTGGAGAATTATACGATCAAGTTATTTCTTACAAATAACCCTCTTTAGGAGGCAATTGGTTTGTTGGATCCCATACAAGTCTGGATAAATCTTAAGGAGTGGTACAAGTTTAAGATTTTGGCAACGAGCAACGAGGTTGCATGTGGAAAATAAATTCTATAGCCTCCAATTGTCAAGAGGGAGAATCTTCGATAAGTACTTGGACGAGTTTAATTAAATTTTGATACAAATATTCTTACTCGATAAGAAAATCGAGAAGGACAAGGCATTAATGCTACTAGTTTTGTTGTCAGTCTCGTACGATCATATTGTCATGATACTATTGTACGGAAAGGGAGCATGGCGAGGGCATGGCAGTAATAATCGGGCCTCTATTGCTACTCACAGAGGCTTTCTAGTCGTTGACATGAGGAAGGTATGAAGCTTCACAAGCCACAAGACGAGTTAGGTGATTGATAGTGAATCATCACTTCATGCAACGTTGAGAAAGTCCTTCTCAGAAGATTACGAGGTATTGAAGATAGGGAATGATAACTTGTCAATAATAGTTGGCAACGGAAACGTTAGCTTACAGACAAGCAATAGAACGAAGCTCATGTTGAGGAATGTGGGACATGCTATAGATGTGTTGTTCAATCTGATTTTAACTAGCAAGCTTGATGAGGAGGGCTTTACGCGATATTCAACAAAGGCCAATGGAAACTCACCAAAGATTCCTCGGTCATGGCAATGGTAAGTAAGCATTCCGGTCAAGACTTGATGGAGGCTTTGGTTACCAATGGCAATGCCTAGTGACCAATGGAAGGCTCGGTCAAAGTGGCGGGTGATGGCTGAAGGGTTGTGCCGAGAGCAACGATCTACTGAAGTGAAGGCGCCGACTGTGACCGGAAATACTCCAAGTATATTGGAAAAGCGAAAGAGGATGTCGTTCAAGCTTAAGGAGCCCAGTGTCGATATCCCCATGGAGGGGAAGTTGTTAGCAAGCAACAGATGACAGTTGCTTGCCGGAGATGCGAGATTCCCCCAAAAGAACGTAAGGGAAAATTTGTTAAGTTTTAGATCACTTCATCGTAAATTTCACATCCACTGTCAGTATCGTTTTCACTTCTAGAGCTTTCAAGGTATTATGCGTGAGGTTTGTTCGAGTAATACCGTTCATTGGAGGTTCTATGAGGAAGTCATGAGTTAGCCACTTAAGCGTCCGGTCTAAGAGGATTTTCAGTGGCATGCCGTGAGAAAGCTACAGGCCGGTTGCTTAAGCACAAAGCCTGTGAGGATTTTCAGTATCAGCCGACAATGAAGCGAGAAAAGATAAAAGAGGAAGATTTTCAACATTCAATTGAGGCCTAATTTGAGTTTTATTATTCACAAACCACAGATATATTACCATAACAATGGTTTTATGATGTATTACCAATTCATTGCTCGTTTTCTCATTATATTTTCTCTGACGCGGTTGCTAGATATGTTCGAATTGTATTTCAACTAGTTATTCACATGAGTTACTCTGAAAGAATTTCGGATGGGATTATTTATAACCAAATTTTTATAATAAATTTATTTGTTCAAAAATTGTTTCGTGATTTTTTTCTTATTGTTGTTTCTTATGCTCACAGGGGAGATGAGTGCTTGACGAGTGGCGGGAGATGCCAATTAATTTCGCTTTGCCGGTGTTGTGCGTGTTCTGAATCCCAACACTTACGCGGTCAATTGCGAGATCCCGGCTAGAAGTAGGAGCAGAAGAAGAACCATGGCGACACGCAAGATGCTCCACAATCACTCGTATCTATAGACCACATCAACTCATACACGGCACAATTTTACCAAACTTTCAAAAAAGACGAAGTTACACAGACAAACAAGCTCTGGACTACATTCGAATGCAAACCTCGGGATCCAAGGAAGCTTATCAATCGATCATCTATAAACATTACGCATCAAGATAATGAGAGAGAGAAAGGGAGGGAGAGACGTACGTAAGTGTTCAACTGCCTGACGAAGCTGGAGAGGTTATTGTGCTTGAAATACTTAGGCAAAAGGTCCCGGGCGAATTCGGGAGGATTCCAGACGACGAAGCTGTTGTTCGTCGGACTCCAAGAGACGACGGAATCGGTGGAAGGATCATCAACCATGTCGTAGGTCTTCGACAGGAACGGCGGAGGACCACTCGCGTTCGAAATCGGCGTCGAGTTCCGCAGTGGAGCATCGATCGTGGTTGTCGTAGAGGCCGAAGCGTTGGCGGTTGATGCGGCAGCGTCCGCAACCATATCTCCGGAGAATGAAGAAATCCGCGAAGATGAAGTTCGTCGGAGTAAGGGATTTTCTGCTTCCTTTTCTTCTGGTTCGGTTAATCTGAAATCACATGAGAAAAATTGACCATTGCAGCCCGAAGTTCAGAATCCTAGATACGGGGGCGGACATAGAAGAGAAGATGGATGTCCGTACGTCGACGTGGAAGAAGAGAGAGCTAGAAATGGGGTTTCAGTGGCGAAGACGACGGAGAGTCACGAGAAATGACCGGCATTGCCCTTCCTTTTCTTATTTTATTTTATTTTATTTTTTGTTCTCCTGACCCGTGCAATAAAACCGATATTTATAAACCACGAATCGAATTCCTAGTAAAATATATTTATTTTTATATATTTTTATTTAAAAAATTGACTGTGTCCTTTGTCTGTGATTAAAACAAAGATTGTTACGTTAATATTACAGCATTCATATTTTTATGTAATTTTATATATTTAATAATTGTCTTATATACTTTTGTATTTTTAATGTATAATTTTGAATAATTTACTAACTAATTTGCTTAGGACATACTTGATTGATTAAATTCCTAAAAAATAAAAATTTTCTAAATATTTTCTCACAGAAACTGAACACAAACCAAATATACGTATATATATATATTCAGGGAAGAAAGAGAAATTTTTTTTGAAAGGAATCTAACCTTTAAAATCTTAAAGAATTTATAGTAGAAAAGGTTAAGGACCACTAAATTGTAAATTTATGTAATATTTTATTTTTATTTATAATTTACAATGTCATTATAATAATTTTATTTTAATTTAAAAAATAATTAAATAATAAAAATTTAAGAAAAATCAAATTTGAGGATCAAATCTAACATCTAATTGATATTTTTTTCTCATAATTGTGCATATTTAAGGTGAAAATAGTGTGCTTGATGCCCGTTTATAGGATGTTCTTGTATGTTATGAGTAGAATATTGATGCCTGAGCTAAAACTAAAATGATAGATGAATAGTCGAACTAAAATACTATCACGCAAAGAAAGACACATTAATAGGGATGAATTATTAATCTTAGAATCTTTCGTCTGTAACTTCCAGTGGATTTACAGTCAGCTAAATTCTAATGAGCAACAAGTCACACCATAACATTTGTTCAGTCTTGAGGGATCTCAAATGACCCAAAAAACTCAAATTCCTCAGAAAGAGAAACAAGACGTCTAGTGTGAAAATATGAAGGTCCAGTCCTGGTCATCACCAAAGTCAGCAAAGCGTCCTAAAAAGCTGAACCTTCAACTTGGATGAAAGTGAACCCGGTCTTTCACATCAGCAACGTGAAGCTCTATCATATAGATCCATAAGATGCAGCACAAAATCAGCTAACCAGATCAGCCGTCAGCATCAACAAACCTGAAAGAAAGGAAGTTGAAGTGGTCCTGGCAGTACATCAATTGCTTTAAAGGATTATCGACTTTTTAAAATATTCACTTTCATCCAAATAATTCTAAAACATTTGTTCGAATACAATACTTGGTATTCTAAACTTGTAAGTATTTTATTAATTTGAGTGTCAGATGATAAATTTTAAAGCTTTCTCATAACTTTGAGTTTGTATTTTGATTTGTAGCTTGCAATGTTCAAATTAGAAGATCAAGAATTTACTTTAAAATCTCTTATCGAATTTTTAATTTATAATATATTAATATAAATATATAAATAAATATTATATTATCAAACTTTTTTTAACTACAACTAAAACACATTTTTTAAGGGGTTTACAAATTGAGTCTCTTTACTTGCAGAATCGTTCATAATGTATCAGCATTATTTATCATTCAATCTGTTAAGAGTTACAAGAAGCACGGCCATAGCTAGTTCCATAAAAGCATATTTCTCTTTGGCGGGAAGGAACTTGCATTCTTCTGGGAGACAGCCACAGGGGCCTCCAGGTACAGTGGCAAGCCATATTGGTAGATCCGAGATCAAAGCTCGAAGGGAGATGAGCTCGTCGGCAGTAGACGCAGCCTCCGTTGATCTGGCGTGTCAAATCGACAACGTCCAAGGCATCGTGGACGCGCTCAGCTCTGTCCGGTGGAAACGCCAACAGGTTTCGGTTCTCAGTTTCAGTGTTT
>JAOVVI020015504.1:0-11166 GCA_028571085.2 Nepenthes alata | reverse complement strand
AGAGAACGAGAAGTGGGTATGAGAACACTTGCCTCGACGCGTGCTTTCACTTTTATACCTGGCTCTCGGACGGATCTAGACTCCCGGGCTCGATCTCCCTCCTTCTCTCTCTAAAACCGGCTCTCTCTCTCCTCAAACCCTCGGGCGTGCGAAAAATGAGGGGAGAGAGATCTGATCGCGCTTTTATACTGCGCCTGCCTCTCGAACGGCCAGCGGGCGACCGCGCCACGGCCAATCCACCGCTCGAGCTCGGCTTGAACGGCCAGCGAGCGGACTCGCTCCTGGTTTTTCCGCTCGAGCCACGCCTCGAGCGCCCAGTAGGCGCAATCCTGCTGGCCGTGCACCAGCAACCCGGACCCGAATACCTTCCCGATTTTTCTACCGATACTTAATCTTATTCATCCCGTAGGATTAGTGTTGATTATCAACATACTAATCACCTCACTAATATCGAGTTCCTAAATCCGGACCTCACAATTAAGTTTCAGCCCTATTTATGGAAAGTAAATGAAAGCTCTACACAATGATAAGAAATATGATTATTTTCTTTTAGAGTGGTGAAAATTCAGAAAAAGTAAGATTATTTTCTTTCGGAATAAAAAAATTCAGAAAAAGTATCAAGAACAACTGTAGATTTTTCACAATAAATTTGACAAGGAATTAAGAAAATAGACTAATGGTTGATCAATAGATAGTATATTCTGACATATCTTAGTATATTATAGTGAAATATCATTATCTGATAAGTATTGCAATGCAATTTTGGCCCAATTTACCGGAAGAAAAGTGTAGACGGCCCACCTCCGGGTCCTTGAATAGGAGGGGTAGGCCTTTAATTGTGTGGAGAAAAAACATAATCCATATTTCGATCGATCGCTCATTTAGTTAGTCAGGTCTATTAGCCCTGATCCCTAAATAAAAATAAGAAAAGTAAGTTTTCAGTATATTTTGAAAGAAAGAACAAAATAAGAAACCAGAAAGAAAATTTTATGAATGTCATGACTATATTTTACATTATTATATTCAATGATGATATCTATTCCTACTATTATGTTTTAAGTAAAAAGAATTACATGATCTTT
Organism: Nepenthes alata; assembly: GCA_028571085.2. Classification (NCBI taxonomy): domain Eukaryota; kingdom Viridiplantae; phylum Streptophyta; class Magnoliopsida; order Caryophyllales; family Nepenthaceae; genus Nepenthes; species Nepenthes alata. The sequence goes on along the minus strand of JAOVVI020015504.1, from coordinate 10,084 downwards.
ATTATATATTGTGTCTTGTTGAATATCTGGCTCACTCTCTCTTACTGTTTTATTTAACCTTCAAATGATTCGCATGAGTTCTTACCTACTGAGCAAGAGTGATGATTGAAGAATTTAGTAGATACCTCTAGAGATATTATTTTATCGACTTACACTTTTGAGATAGTATCTACTGTATTTAGTTTTATTATATAAATTTTTAATTTTTATTTTTGAGTTTTTAATCATTATTTATCTTTAGGGATTAGGATTAGTAGGCCTTACCAACTATCAGAGCAGTCAATCGAGAAAATGATTGTATATGCTTTCATACAATTTAAGAGACAGACCTATACAATTCAACACCCCGTAGTAAGCGGTATACTTTTAACCCAGTATACGGGGCCAAATACAGAAATGCCGCCAAAAGAACCCCCATGGCTGAGGGGCAATTCTCGAGTTTTTATTGTAATATCCTAAAGCATGCTAGGGAATATCACCCGCTGAAAAAGATTTCTTAGTCCAGTTTCTTATCGCATGCTAAAAATTTTTTATGGAAGCTTTCACATTATTCATAGTTCTATTCCTTAATTTTTTTCATTCTGGGAGAAAATACTTATTCAAATAGAATTTACAAAGCTTCCATATAATTTTTCATAATATCGAACATACAATCATAAATTATGATAATTATCAACAAATCGTAAATTATAACTGAAAACGATGCATTTTTTCGGTTTCGTAGCTTTATTCTTAATCTTCTTACATGTGTTAAAAATTTAGATTTAACATATGTTATATTTGGCTGATTCGATTGTCGGCTTGGTAATGACTCTAGGGCAAACTTGATTAATTTTTTTAGTTAATTTTTAGTAGGATATCCTAAGGACTCGGTTTCCAGTTCGGAACCAAGTTAATGGTTGGTCTGTGGGTCGGTCCAATTTGATTTTCTACACTTATAAGCTGGCTTGATGAACCGGTTAATTCAGGACGCTAGCCGGTTCATCCCACTGGTTCAGGGACCGGTTCGGGTCTTAATTTTTTTACCGTTAATATGTTATTGTTATCTTCTATTATCCTAATAAATTTTCGGGTGCCAGTTCATCTGGTTTGAAAGCCGGAACTGAACCGACTTAGTGGTCTTAATTCCAGCACGTACTGGAAAGCTGGTTGGCAGCTTCTAGGGCCCGGCAGAGCATTATTTCGGAGGTATTGTTTGCCATAATTTTATAAGTCTATAGTTCAACCTTAGTACTTGTTACTTTGGTTGGGTCGGGTGCTGATTTAACCGGTTTCAGCTCAGTTTGGTTTATTTCTTCAAGCTATTAGATTCAACATCAAGAATGCTAAGTCCGGTTTGGTCCAGTTTAGGAGGCCGGTTCAGTACTCATCTCAGGGAGTTTGAGGTGGCCGATTTACTAATAAATAGTTTAGCCTCAATAGACTATACATTGGGTGGATTGGATGCCGGTTTAGCCAAATTGGGTCCGGTTCAATCCACTTTTCCCAACCTGCCAATTCAGCATCAGCAAGAATGCTCAGGGACCAGTTCTGCTATTACCGGTTTTATGGCCAATTCTAGACCAGTTATTGGCTGGTTCAAGACGTCCTATTACAGCTAAGAGACTCATGTTTAATATTATGTTTGGTTCATAGCCGATTCAAGTTAATTTCTCAGCTGGTTCAGGTCATAATTTACAGACAAGGATTCTGCATCAACATCTCCTAATGCAACTGGTTCTGGTTTCTATTTTGGTGACTAATTCATGATCGGTTCAAGGCCAAATTTCACGGGGTGATGCAACCACATCACCACAAGACACTTAAGTCATTGTGGATGCCGGTTCAGCCCATTTGGGGTCCGGTTAGTAGGTTGCGAATTCAGATACTAGCATAACTACTAAAATTGGGTCTGTTACTAATGTGAAAACTGGTTTAGTGAACGGTTTAGCTCATTTCCATGAGCCATTCGGTCACGACATAAGTAAGATATTAAACTCATTGTACATAAAACTTGGGCTTGTTTGGAGACCATTTGGTCACCAATTAAGCCAAATTATAGAGGTTTTACTGCCTTTGAATTATGCCTCCAATATACAGCCGAGCATAACTTATGTCATTATGATAATATGAGCAAGGATATAATACAAGGCAAGTATTAGAACGATAATACTTGAAAAAAAAAAAAATCAATAATCAGCACAAAGGAAAGAACGGAATCAAGTACACATGCCAAAATATTCAGTTACACTCCTTGCTCCTACTGATTTCTGGTTCTGCTTCTTCACCTCTTCTCGGTTCCCTCTATTTTTCTTCTATTTCTCTTATGTTTTCTCTCCTTACCTCCCACGTTTTTCTTTCTTTTTCCTCTCCTCACTTCCTCACACGTTCTTATAATGATTAGAGTTGAGGTGCTGAGTCATTAGCTCAATTAACACCTCATAATCTCCCCTTCTACATCACTAGCCGGGTGGCTTAATTCTTGCTAAATCATCACCCATTTTGGCCTCTAAATGTGCTTCCTTGTGTTGCTCATCTATTGGTTGAATTTAGATGATGTTGTGCTGCCTATGTCATCCTTTTTCTCCCATGAATTTCAGCTGTGCTGGGGTCAAAATTAGCTGCAGCTGCTGCCTCTTCAACATCTTGCAGTCGGCTCCCATTTCAGCAGCTTCCAGCTGCTTCCTTCTATTTTCCTTTTACTTATTTGGCTAAGTGGGTGAGTTGTCATGTTGTTGAGGAGGCTGCCAAGCTGGTTACTAATTTATCTTCCACTTACACCGCTGCCCGTGCCCTCCAATATCCTCCACTGAATTTTATGTTGCCCCTTCTCTTGCTGATTTATTGCTGCCCGGTCCCTTCCTTAATATGCATGGCTACTGTTGCCCGAATTGCTGATGTATTTAGCCATAAGCTGCTTCCTTATTTTCCCTAAATTTGCTAAGTGTTGGTGACTTGCTAACCAGTTGTGTCTTGATTGGGAAAAGTCCCAAATTTTGGGTGTTGGTGGCTGCTGCCGTGGGTTTGCTTCAGCTACTTGCTGAAGTTTGGTGAAAATAAGCAGCTATAAGCTGCTTCTTAATTCCCACATATTGCTAAATGTTGGTGCCTTGCCACCCGTGTGATACTTGATGGAAAAAGTTCTCAATTAAATGTTATAGCTGCTGCCGTGTTGCTCATGTTGATACCATGCCTAAATTTTGCTGATGTCGTGCCCTTCATGCTGAATTTTTGGCCGCCTTCTTGCTACAATTTTTTAGCAACATTGTTGCTCAAGTTATGCTGGGGTTGGAGGGGTTTTGGTTTTGGTTTTGGTTTATGTGGGCTTCTGCCGTGGAGAATCGAGGCTAGAAAAATCAGATTTCATGATCCCTGCTTTGCTAAATTTTGGCTGCCATCATAGCTGGACCTTAGTCACATTGTTGCCCAGGTCCTTCCTCCGCAACCAGATTTTAATTCGATTGCTAATTAGATTAATTTCGGTAGCCAACTATCATTTCATCCTTTAGAATTAATTCGGTTGCCATTCAGGTCCCTTAACTGGTCTATTGGATTCAATTTGCTTCGTAGTTGCGTCCCGAAAGAATTTTGCACACCCTTAATGATTTGCCAATTTTATTCCATCGCGATTCAAAATGAAATACCGAGAAATATAGATGGAGGAAAGATGAAAGAGAGAAGTAATTATGTGTATAGCAATGATATCATTGAATGCAGGCCTTACAAGTCTGCTCCACTAGAATATCTTTTTCTAGGTTCAATACATTCTGGTGTTGTCCGAATGTATCATTTACTTGGAACGGTGTGCTTCTCTAAGACTCTGTCTTCACAAGTCTTTGTCATCAGAGACACATAACTGGTCGTGATATCGTAAGATGTTGTCATCTCCAATTTGAAATCCTACTCATACCTTGCTGCCTAGATTTGTGCAGATAAGTAGACTAGGGAGTCCTCCTGTTGTGCCTCCTTGATTCGATCAATAAACATTAGCTGCACCTGAAGGTTTGACACCATCACCGGAGACTCCCACAATTGTATCTGTAACTAATAATCATCTACCTCGTCAAACCGCCATTCCTGCATCATTAAGTAGGCAACAAGTCCTGTTGAGTTTCTGCTTAGTATGTCAGCTACAACATTAGCCTTCCTCGACTTCTACTGGATGTTGTAGTCATAATCCTTCAAAAGATTTAACCTCCTCCTCCGTTGCATATTGAGTTCCTTCTTTAAGAACAGGTACTTAAGGATCTTGTGGTAAGTGAAGATCACGAATTTCTTATTATATAAGTAGTGTCACTAGATCTTTAGGGCGAACATAATGCTTGCTAACACAATGTCATACATTGAGTATCTAGTCTTGTGATCCTTCAGCTAGCTCGATTTATACGCCATGTCCTTCCCATGTTGCAAAAGAATGCAACCTAATCCTCTCGTTGATGAGTCACTATACGTTTCATACTCGCTCAACCTATTTGGAATGGTCAAGATAAGCATTGAAATCAGTCTTCGCTTCTACTTCTAAAAGCTCAACTCTCATTGATTTGTACAAATAAATTGGGCATGCTTTTGTGTTAGCTTCGTCAGTGATGTAACAATGGTTGAAAAGCCTTCCATAAACCTGTGGTAATAGACTATTAGTCTAAGAAAACTTCGCACGTCAGTTGGTGAAGTCAGTCTTGCCTGATCAGTGACCGCTTGTATTTTAGTTGGATCAATCACCTCTACAGCTCCTAATATAATGTGGCCAAGAATGCAACCTTGCTAACCAAGAATTTATGCTTCTTAAATTTGCTATATAAATGAGCTCTCCATAATGTCTCTAATATTGTTCAAAGATACTCATTGTGCTCAGTATCATTAGTTAAATACACCAGGATATCATTGATGAAGACCACTATTAATTGGTCCAAAAAAGGTTTGAATACCTAGTTCATCATGTCAATAAAAGCTATTGGTACGCTTGTTAATCCAAAAGGCATTACTATGAATTCACACTGTCCATATATTGATCTAAAGGTAGTCTTAGCAATATCTACCTCCTTACTCCGTAGTTGGTGATGACCCGACCGTATGTGGATCTTAAAAAACACATGCACTCCTCCTAGCTGGTTGAATAGGTCATCAACCCTTGAGAGTGGATATTTGTTCTCCATTTTTACTTTGTTCAATTCCTGATAGTTGATACATAATCCATAGAGTCATCCTTCTTGACAAATAGGACCAGGGCTCCTAAACCAAAGTATTGGGTCTAGTAAAGCCCAAGTCAAGCAGTTGCTGCAATTAAGTCTTCTACTCCCTCAGCTTTGCCGCTGTCATGCGGTAAGGGGCCTTAGAAATCGGCACAGTCCCTAGAGTTAGCTCGATGGTGAAGTCAATCTCTCTCTAGCAAGTCCTTCGAGAATATGTTAGCAAACTCCCACACCACGAGGATATTCTCAAGTCCGGACTCCTTTACCTCAGATGCTAATACGAATGTTAGGAATCCTCTATAACCACTTTATAACAAATGCTTGGCGTGCAATGCTAACAACGTAGAGAAAGAACCTTTGCCGCCAACACCTCAGAATAGTGAGATGTATAACCTTTCCAGCATACTCAATACTTGCACAGCAAGAAACTAACCAATCCATACCAAGGATGACATCAAACTCTAGCATATCGAGTGGGATAGGTCTATAGGCAGATAATGATCTCCTACTCGGGCAATAGTTGACTAAAAGCACCATGTCTCGGAGTGCCCCATAGACTTTAGCCATGTCCTTAAAATTGATGCCATGAGGAGCGACATAGGATTTTCCAACATTAACACTTTATTGTTCAGACATCCTGCAAAATAAAATATAAAAAAGGGCTCAAGATTTTGACTATTCTAAGTCCTGTACTAACTCAGGACATTCATACTCAAAATACTCCCACAATATTCTAAATCCCCAAAAAAGCTCTATGAATTTCCTTGGCCTAGAATAATCATTGATATCCTAAGTTCTCAAACTATTTAACAAATCCAAATATCTTCCGAAAATCTCTGATTGCTAAGTCCTCAAATGTTCTCATAGAACATTGTCTTCCAAATACCGTAACTGTGGTAACCTAAACCTAGAACGCTTGAACCTAGCCCAAACCAACCATACAAAACCTCAAATACACTTCAATGCCATAATAAGATCTCATACATAAAAGTTGCCTTCTTAGATATTGGTCATAGGCCTAACAGGAGAACTACCAATGGTAAGCAATGACTCTTTTTCAAAAAGGTATATATATATAGTCAAATACTCTTTAGATATAAGCAAAGATTGGACCTAGTAAAAAACTTTTTTTATCACTCTATGATAGATTTTTCCTGTCTGGTGGTTTTCCCACGATGCCTACTTCAAACTCACCTAAAAGATTACTGACTTCTTTTTAAACACTTTTGCAGATAGTGACTATGAATGTCCACTTGTTCACTCATCTAACTGTTCTATTTTTGGGTTAGTTGAAGTCGTTGTTCCTGCTAAATAGGTAGCACCCCTTATCATTTTATTTTTTAATAGGGGAAAATCAAGTAAACCATGGAAAAAGCATTATGCAAATTCCATGGTCCTGTTGGCCTAAATCAAAGATTTGGGCAATGAAACCTTAGTCCCTAAATGACCCGACAATGCATCAAAATATCATTATGCTACCTTCTTGTCAGTGATAATAATGCCATCACCAAAGAGAGCATAGTTTGTAAACTTTCTCATAGGGTATACCTCATCCACACCTAACTACATCAAAAAATTGTGGGTTACTACGAATAAGGGCTAAAATGAGGGAAAACCCGAAGTTGTCTAGACAAAAAATTAAAAACTATGGAAATTGGTCTAATAGAGTAATGGCAAGGAAGACATTACTTTTGAGCCCAAAGTTAATTCGTGTATAAGTCGTCTCTGTATTGAATAGCTTCTCAACGAGATGTTTCTATAATAAAAGTGGGAAACGATCAGCATGAACTCACAAATATCATAAAGAAAGAGATCTTTCTTTTGACCAATTCAAGGCCTTATAGCTTCCCTTGATCAAAAGTCTCATCCATTTCAAAAAGAAGTCTTTTTTACTTTACCAATGGGGATTTTTTTTTTTTTTTTTTAGTTGAGGCAACGTACACTTGCTGGAATGGTTAATCTTATTCCAGGGTGGCTATATAGGTTATGAATTGGCAACGATTCTACTTCCCATCGAATTTGATCGGCTAACAATTCCAATATTGAAGCGAAGTCCTATCCTCTCCTTAATGGCCAAGCAAGCAAGAACGGTTGTCCACACTTTTGTTGCTTGATGAAATGAACCAGATGACTAGGCCAAGTTTTACTACTCTCTTGATGTCAACTCGTGTCTTGAGTAGATAGATGGTATAGAGGCATTATCTTAACACCGTGATTTTTTTGATTTTCTTTCAAATCAAAATAAAGGATGAAGCATGACAAACCTAATATTTCTTTATGTACTTAATTGGGATACACATTTGAGTCATTGATCTATTAATTGAGTATGAATGAGGAAGCTCGTGCTACTTTAAATGAAGAAAGATTCATGTAGACATTACTTTACTCTGCTTGCTCCCCCAATAAGCTCCTGCAGCAATAGTAGCCCTTGTATTAACATCTTAGGAAGTTGTGATGTGATGAGCATAAACATCTCTGTTCATGTGAGGCTAGTAATATGGAAGAAATGTATCCTCACCGTGGTAGGAATTGAGCCAAGCACTACTTTTAGGCTCTACTAAAGAATTTTTTGTTAGTCATCTCTTTGTGAAAGAGTGGGTAAATAAACATTCGGTAAAGGCATAGCTAGCGAATGGGAGGTGACACCAACAACACTTCCCTTTCATCAATCCACCACAAAGATTTATAACAAATCCAATCGAGCTTTGAATCAAAGGAAGAAAATGGGATTCACTAGCATATCATCTTTCATATCCTTATATCTTAGATGTAGATTATTTGATTTTATATCTATAAGTAGTAGTAGATCTTGTTCCCACTCAAGGGTTTTTAGTTGCAGATCCTTATCATTTCTACTGACATTGGCTCACCTTCCACATAATCTAACGATAGCAAAATGGTCTCCTATCCTAAGTAAGCATTAGAGTTGCCGCTATGTTTTCAACTTCCACTTACCTTTAGAGCTTCCTGGGCTCTAGGCTCCGTAACATTCACTCTTCCCATCTTTAGCCAGTCTATTCAGTAGTCACCCAGGAGCATTCCTCCATGTAAATTTGAGATAATAACTTGCGAACTGCTTAATTCTTCCACATTCATAACAGCTATCGAACCTTCTCTATTGAGCTTTTTGCCTTTGACTTGTAAACCTCAAACTGAATCTATTTCCTCTGCAGCAACTAAAGCAAGGACTAAACTTCTATTGGTTTATGACTAACTAGATAAATTTATTCCTTTACTTTTGTTTGGCATCCTTGTGACTTAAAAAGGAGACCAATGCACTTGACCCCTATTATCATTTGGATAAACCTAAGGATCCTGGCTTCCAACTAACTGACCAGCCATTGAGAATGGAACAAACAATGGAGATTAAGTTCGTCTCTCTTGTCTTCCAACCATTGCACTCACCTTGACTTTGCCTTCAAAATCGAAGTCCGATCAAAGTTCCTACTGAGACAAGCATGCAAAATGAATCGAGTTTGCCTTTAAAATTGAAGACTTTTGGTTAACATAAGTGAACTTGACATAGTGCTTATTCTTATGCTTTTGGTACCTTTGGACTTAGCGCGTCTACTTCTTCAACTTTTTCTATGTCTCTTTTCATCCAATATAGCTTTAGGAGCTATTTCATTTTTAGTTTTGGATTTTATTAGGATTGGAACCTTTGAATATGCATTTGACTAGGACTAGTCAACTAAGCCATATCAAGGAATTAGCCTTTGACAAGACTGGAGTCTTTGATTGTGATGAACCACCTCGAGAGTCGAGCTTGAGTACTTTGTAAGAAGTCTTGAAAAGAAGTTGATGCCAACTCGGTTAGCGAAACCTTTTGTCATAACACGGCCAATAGGGATGTGAACTCTAAGTTACCACAGTTTATTTGATTTATTTGCAAGAGAACAAAGGCCCTGTTTGAAGCTTATTTGTCTGAGATACAAAGGAAAGGTTTTTGGGTTTTTTTTATTTATCTTTGTTTCCTTCTTCAACTCTAACTTCTTCGCCTTATTTTCTGAAGTATCCAATTCTAATGGTTCTTTTTTTTTTTTTCTTTTTTTGTATCTTACTCTGTCGTACTTTCTGCCTTAACTTCTAAATATTTATGGCATGATTTTGAGATTTATGATTTGTCACCTTCTTCCTTGAACTAGCTTGAACATTGCTTTACGAAAGAACTTCATCCCTGAGAGATTGAACTTAGTTGGGAAACAACTTTCTCACCTCTGGAATAATAAAACTGAAACTAGCTGCTTGACTTTTCAAAATCACATATGTTCCTAAGTACGTGAAATATTTGCTCAATAAAACTAGCTTTCTCCCCATAAGGGAAATACATTAGTGTAAGGTAATTATGTTTCTAGTTCTATTAGTTAGCTTCTGAGTAGGAATTTTTCTTCTCTCAAGAGTTTTTATTCTAGTTGCCTCGTTAAAATTTTAAATTCTTAAGCCTTTTATTTGCTATGTCGTGCAATCCTAATATCATTCTAAGATGCAATGAGCCCCTTACGTGGGGGGAAAGGTGCTCTTTGTTATGATTACTCAGTTTAATTAGTTCCTTTCTTTTGTATCCTTCTTAGGCAGTTACCCTCATAGTCAAAGCTGAGTTCCTCCTCAAAATCAGGCTCTAACTCGGAACCATAATTCTTTACTTGGAGACCATAAGACACGGGAGAGGAATTGATTCTTTGAGCTACTGGATTTCTCAATTCTTTTATATTCTAATTGTTTATAATGTGGTAGCCCTCCGAAGGCATTGAAATTCTTTTTCCTTTATATTCTAGTTATTAACTAAACTACTCAACTTTTGCTACTCCGAAAGAATAAAAGACACTAACAAATGAGCTAAATATCTAGTAAATAATAATTTTATAATTCAAAAATATAATAAAATCCAGATATACAATAATAATAATGATCAAATC
>JAOVVI020015503.1:0-10562 GCA_028571085.2 Nepenthes alata | reverse complement strand
CAAGGGTGACAACCCCCTTGTTTCAAACAGCCCGTACAAGAAATATAAAGTGAAAGAGTAGAGGTAAAACCCGACAAATGTTCTTCTCAATAGCAAGAACTTCGTACGTGTGATTGGCGGAGACTGAAACTTGATTCAAAACCCAACCGGATGATCAAATCTTCCTCTTCTCTTTCCTCTCTCACTTTCTCTTCTTTTCTCTCTTGGAAATGACGCTCAAATTTTATTTTTTAATTTTTTGGAGTAAAGTATATATATTGACTATATGAAGCCGTTATTTTTGTCAATCTACACGGCCGATTGAAAAAATATGAAGAAAATGAGTATAGTTAAATTTTTGAATAGTTAAAATATATATATATATTTATTTAAAAAAGAAAAAGAAAAAAATATATATATTATAAAAAAAAAAGTGCAGAAGGAAAACGGCGGACACAAGAAAGCTGCAGGGAAGCATAGGGAAGGGGAAAAAAAAAAAAAAACCCTCTCCTTTATAAAATGACAGAGAGCTGGAGGGGGGGGAGGTGTGATGCGATGAGGGGAAAAAAACAGAGAAGAGAGTGGGAGCTAGATGAGGGATTTGGGAACAAGAGTAAGAGATGTTGTCTCAAAAGAGACGTGATCGGACAAATAGCAGGACGTCGAACTCTACACATAAACAGACATAGTAAAGAAATGAAAAAAAAGAAGAACACGCGAATTTTTATGTGAAAAATTATCATCAAGCAAGGAAAATATCACGGGACATTCATCCACGAATCGATTTCACTATGTGTGAGGTTGGGAATAGTATCCCACAATTATACTGGCACAAGAGAAAGAAGACCGAAAAATAGAGCACAAGTAATACAAAAATACACTTCGTTTTTGCTCACAACTCTCTCTCTTTTCTTCCCTATCTTTTCACACTCTCAGATTTTTCACATTTACACTCTCTTAAAATAACAGACGCCAATATTCAGCAAATATGAGCAATATTCTTTATTCCCCGATAAAATTTGTCCTTACCAATAATATGAATATACTCTGTACAAAAACGGTTCCTGCATAGCCATCTGAGATTACATACGCTCAAAAGATCTTCTGAGCTGGCACCATTCTGGACTTCCTGACGGACGAACAACATTCCAACGCCCGCGTTCTTCACAAAACCGGTCAGCGCCCATTGACCGTCCTTTCCACAAGACTACCAATCCCCTAGGAGATCAGTCTGTAGTCCTTCAGGGATCTTTCAACAGTGTAGGGCAACTTATACTATCCGTCGGTCAATATATTGACCAGACATTGTTGCCCGTCTAATTATTTTTGGTCAACTTTATTGACCGAAATTTATTCTACTTATTCACTTCACAGGCCATCAGTTCCGTCTGAGTCCTCCGGTAATTAGGTCTTTCACATGGGAGTGATCTTCTAACAAACTTCCCCTCATTACTGTGGAAAAGTCAAGTCCATCAGCCCAGCAAGCTTCATTCTTTCCTTTCGGTAGAATTTTGGTCATCATGTCCGTCCCATTCTCTTCAGTGCCAATCTTCTCTAGTGACATCAAACCGGCTTCAAGCATATCCCTCACCGAATGATATCGAATATTGATATGCTTCAATCTGACTGAAATGATGAGTTCTTATAAAGACGTGTGACACTCTGACTATCACAAAGTACTGCATACTTTTCTTATCTAAAGCCCAATTTCTGAGTGAACTTCTTCATCCACAACATCTCTTTACAAGCTTCTGTCACGACAATGTACTAGCCACGGTAATAGAAAGGGTGACGCACTTTTACAACTTGGACTGCTAGAAAACTATACCTCCAGCAAACTTTACTAAGTGTCCTGAAGTGGACTTGCGACTATCAATATCCTCCGCCATATCAGCATCCGAGTAGCACACCAACAGAGACTCGTCACTTCTGAGACACAAGCACTTCTTAGAATTTTCTCGAATGTATCTCATGATCCACTTAACCGTGGACCAGTGCTCCTCTCCTGGCTTTAATAGAAAACGGCTGACTGTACCCACAGTATGTGCTATGTCTGACCTTGTGCATACCAGGACATACATCAGGCTTTCCACAATAGAGAAATAGGGAACGTCTCTCATGTATATCTTCTCTTTGTCCGAGGACAGACGCTGACAACTACTCAGCCTGTAGTGAGTTTTCAGTGAGGTGCTGACTGGCTTGGACTTGTCCATGTTGAAGCATTGAAGCACCTTCTCAATGTAACTTTCCTGGGACAACCATAGTCTCCCTGCCTCTCGATCGTAAATAATTCTGACGCCAAGGATCTGTTTTGCCGGTCCAAGGTATTTCATGGTAAAAGACCGTCCAAGTTGTTCCTTCAACTTCTTTATTCGAGCACTATTCCGTTCAACAATCAACAAGTCATCCACGTATAAGAGAAGGATAACAAAATTATCTTCGAAAAACCTCTGTGTAAATACACAGTGATTCACAAGTAGTCCGCTAGTACCCTTGACTAACCATGACCGACTCAAACTTCTTGTACCACTATCTTGAAGCTTATTTCAACCCATACAGATTCTTCCTTAGACGACAGACGAGTCGCTCCTTCCCCTTGACCTTGAATTCTTCCGGTTGTTCTATGTAAATTTTTCTTCTTCTAGTTCACTATGGAGGAAAGCAGTCCGTATATCTATCTGCTCCACTTTCAGATTTTGGATGGCTGCCAATCCCAGTACAACCCTTATGGAAGATATCTTCACCACTAGAGTAAAAATCTCATCAAAATTAACTTCCTTTCATTGACTAAAGCCTTTTACCACTAGTCGTGCCTTATATCTCGGCTGCATAGTGTCATCAGACGTCTTCAATCGAAATACTCACTTGTTCTTTAGAGCTCTCTTCCCCTTAGAAAGTTTGGCTAAATCAAATATATGATTTTCATGAAGAGAATACATTTCATCCTCTATGGCTTCCAGCCATTTTTTCTTACTCTCATCCTCAATAACCTCTTCATAAGTCTCAGGCTCTCTGGCATCAGTGAGTATAACATACTTACTAGGTGACAGACGGTTCGTGAGGATCATCTGAGAGGAATATTTTTGGCCGGTTGAGAAATAATTTCATCCTGGTCTTCATCAGGTGCCAGGACCGTCTCACCCTTCTCCTCAACCACTTCAAGACCATTGTCCTCGTCCTCGAGAGATACCGGACGGATAATTTTAACACTCACTTTGTCTGTTGGAGTAACATCAGAGTTGGTCTTCCTGCTAATATCCTCAATCGTTTCAGTCTCAATGAAAGTCGCGTCCCTTGATCAGACAAGCCTTCTCTCAGTTGGATCATAAAATTAGTAACCCAACTCATCTTCCCCATAGCCCAGAAAGATGCATTGCATCGTCTTTGTCTCTAATTCGGTCATTTCATCCTTTGGAACATGAACAAAGACTTTACAACCAAATACCTGTAGATGATCATAGGATGACTCCTTATCTGACCAAATATTCTTCGGCACTTTACCGTTCAAGGGTTTACTGGGCGACCTATTTATGACGTGGGTCACCGTCTTCAGTGTTTCGGCCCAAAAGTGTGCGGGAAGCTTAGCTTCAGAAAGCATGCACCGTTGTTTCTCCAGAAGTGTGTGGTTCATCCATTCGGCCACTCCGTTCATCTGTGGTGTCTTTGATGGTGTCTTTTCATGTCTAATACCATATAACCGGTAATAGATATCAAAAGGCCATATGTACTCACCGCCATTATCACTTCAGACGACCTTCAGTTTCTTCCCTATCTGACGCTCAATAATAGTATAAAATTACTCAAATATACTGAGGACTTGGTTCTTGATTTTCAGTGGGTAGACCCATAATTTTCTGAAACAATTGTCAATGAAAGAAGCAAAATATTAAATTCCACCAAATGACTTCTCGCTGAAAGGTCCACACACATTTGTGTGTATAAGATCGAACAATTCTGCCTTTGGAGCGGACGAGTCTCCATGAAATGAGACTCTTCTTTGCTTGCCGGCCAAGCAGTGAGGACATGTCCTCAATCTGTCCTCCTTCATTTCTGAAATAAGACCCTTCCTGGCCAAATGAGATAGTCCACATTCTCTCTTGTGGCTCAACCGTCGATACCATAAGTTTTTGAATTCCTTACTGATTACAGCATTGACATCTCCGGCAGTTGCAGATGCATTCATTATGTATAGGCCGGAGCACTTTTTTTCTCTTGCCACAACAAGGGACCATTTGGTCAATTTTCACTCACATTCGCAGAAGATGTTACATTAACCTTCGTCGTCCAGCCGACTGCTTGAAATGATATTCAGTCGGATGTCAGGAACATATCGAACATCCTTTAACATCAACTTCACCCCATTATTGGTGACCAACACAACGTCACCTCTACCAATAATTTAGGATGTTCCTTCATTACCCATCATTATCACTATAAAATCACCTGGGGTATAGGATGCAAATAATCCCCTTCTAGACGTGACATGTAAGTAGGCACCAGAGTCAATCACCCAACCTGACTCCTCGTCCGTCAGGCTTACCACATTCTCTTCAAACGTCAAGAAGAGATCGCTTTCTGTGACCACTTAGACCTAGAACTTCTCTTCACCTCATCCCTTTTCATCTTTCTCTTTCTCTTTCTCTGCTTCTTATGCTTCCACTTGAAGCATTATTTTTTGATGTGGCCCTTTTTACCACAGTAATTGCATTCAAGGTTTTGATACATTGACCGGGATTTACTGCGGTCTTTCTCTCCAGGCTTCTAGCTGCGTCCTCTATTCCTTCTCGTAGACTCGGTCACAAGTACCTTAGAATGCGATGACGTTGAGACCGCTTGTGATCGCCTTAACTCATTCATGAGTAAGGAAGTAATGACCTCGTCCAATTTGGGAGTTTCTTTCCCAAACAGCATCGTAGTGACAATATGATAATAAGAAGTTGGCAGAGACGCCAGCAAAACCACGCCTTGTCCTCCTCCTGAATCTTCTCTTCAAGAGCCGTCATCTATGTCACAATCTGGTTGAACTCATCCAAGTATTTTTTAAAACTCCCTCCTTCCAACAACCGCAGGCCACAGAACTATTTTTTCACGTGCAGCCTGGTTGTCAGGGATTTAAACTTATATCGGCTCTCCAACTTCTCACAAACTTCTGCCAGATCAGTCAGGCCAAGGAATTCCTGGAGCATGTTGTTCGCCAGGCATAATTTAACAATACAATTGGCAAGATCTCTTTTATCTTGCCACTCCACCTCGGACAAACTTTTTGGCTTCACTTCCTTCTTTTTCAGCACTTTTATTATTCATTCTCTGGTCAGAATATTCTTCATCCTCTCTTGCCAGAGAATGAACTTACTCTACCCGTTGAACTGTTCCACGTTGAACGGAAAGTTCCTTGAAGATGACGACGCCATTTAGATGAAGTTCTGAACCTATCTCTTATACCACTTGTTATCTCAAAAGAGACATGACCGGGCGGACAGTAGAACGTCGAACTCCACACACAAATAGACATAGTAAAGGAATGAATAAGAAGAACAAGTAAATTTTTACATGAAAAATCCTTATCAAATAAGAAAAAAATCACAGGACATTCGTCCATGAACTGATTTCACTATATTTGAGGTTGAGAATAATATTCCACAATTACACTGGCACAAGAGAAAGAAGATCGAAGAACAGAGTACAAGTAATACAAAAACACACTTCGTTTTTGCTCTCAACTCTCTCTCTTTTCTTCCCTATCTTTTCACACTTTCAGATTTTTCACATTCACACATTCTGAAAATAACAGACGCTAATATTCAACAAACCTGAGGAATATTCTTTATTTTTTGATAAAATATGTTCTTGTCAATAATATAAATATGCACTATACAAAAATAATTCCGGCATAATCGTTTGAGATTACACACGCTCAGAAGATCTTCTGAGCTGGAACCATTCTGGATTTTCTGACGGACATACAACATTTCAACGCCCGTGTTCTTCACAAAATCAGTCAACGCCCATTGACCGTCCTTTCCACAAGACCACCAATCCCCTAGGAGATCGATCTGTAGTTCTTCAGGAATCTTTCAACAATGAAGGGTAGCTTATGCTACTTGTCGGTTAACATATTGATCAGACATTATTATTTATCCAATTATTTTCGGTCAACTTTGTTAACCGAAATTTCTTATGCTTATTTGCTTTACAGGGCATGAGCTCTGTTTGAGTCCTTCGATCGTTAGGATTTTTACATGGGAGTGACCTCCCAACAAGAGAATCAATTGGATATGGGGAGAGTGGTGTCGGTGGAGGTGTAAAGCAAAGAGGAGGATGAAGAAGCTGAGAGAGAAAATTGGGAGAGGGGTGAAGCTGGAAGCAGTGAATCGAGAGAGGGGAGTGAGAGAAAAGAGAGTGAGAAAAGCACAGAAGAGAGAGAAAAATAGAGGGACGAGGGAGAGTGAGAGGTGCAGAGAAGGGAAGGAGGTGAGGGAGAGAGAGGGTAAGAGAGAGTAAGAAAAAAAGAAGAAAAAAAACAAAAAAAAAAACAGAGAGCAGCGTAGGAAGACGAAGGAGAGAGGGGGTTAGTTTGGTTTGGAGATTTGTTTTCTTTTGTTTTTCACAAAATTAGTAAATAAGTTTAGTGAATTTGATTTAAATCTATTCTGTTATAGCGTTAAATTTTAACTAAATATAAAGTTTAATTTCGAATCAGTTCGACTCCACTAATTTGTACTATTATTTTTTTATTGTTTTAATTTCAAATTGATATCGGAGCCTTATAATTTTATATTACATTGTGTTATAAAAATTAATATATTACGACTAACCATCGTAATTACCTTACATCTAACATCTAACAAATTTATTTTTCTATTATTTAATTTTTTATATTTTATTTATTTTCTGAGCATTGAATGACTTTACCACTGCCGCTTTTACGATTTTATAGTTATGTTTTTCTTTTTTATTCTGAGCCTTAGAAGGCTATACCACCGCCACTCTATTGTTTATATATATTATTTACATTTTAATTTTCTGCACTTTAACTTCTGTTGCTTTGAGATGGTACAGTCGTTAAAAGTATTTTAAATTTCAGCAATTTAAATTTAATTATTTAATATTTTATATCTTTTATTAACTTTAGGACCATACCACAACCATTACGGCCACTCCGATTGACACAAAATTGATATTTTAATTTTTTTAATATTTTTAATATATATATATAATAGTTACAAATTAGTTTTGTGTAGAAAATTAACTCCTTGTAGATACGATACCCGACTTACCAAAAAAATTACTCTGGACCTCCATGCACTTGCGAGGTTAAAAAAAATTATACCTATAAAGGTTCGGTGTTGTTTTTCCAATTGCGAATCAAAATCTTTTAATGAGTCCAATGTTAAATTTTACGTAAAAGATTCGGATGATATCGAAGTTAAACTTGCCACTATCACAAAAAAATCGAAAGCATTAGAAACAAAGAAAGTTTATCTTGTATCTAATGAAAAGTTTACAGATTATTGTGTCTGTGATAATTGTCGCACAAGTCTGAGGATTGTCCTACCTTTCCTATTCTTAAAAAAACCTATAAGAACCAGTAAATATAATATCAAATTTAAAAAAATAATTTCAAGGTCATACTCAAGGAGGCAATCCATTTTTAGAAACCTACAACCCAGGATGGTGGAATCACCAAAATTTTAGTTGGAAAAATGAGGGATCCTCCGCCCCTGCACAATTTCAGGTTCCACCACTTCCACCACCACAATGCACTTATCAATCTCCACACAAGAGAACACATTACAACAATTCATGCAGCAACAAGGCAGAGTGAATATACAACAAGTGAATATCAATGCTCAGTATGCTTGAGTATTAGATGTTATTCATAACAGTATTACTCAATTGACGCAAATTTTGAGTATTCATGAAAAGGGCGATTTTCCTGTACAACTCAAACCTAACCCCCAAACCCAACTTTAAATGGGGGAGGCTTTAAATGGCAAGCTATATAATGAGCAGATCCAAACCATTGCCACACTAAGAAGCAGCCCTAAATTTGAAAAAAATATAGTTCATGAAACTCCTAGAGATGATGAAGTCTAAGTTAAACACAAAAAGACATTGTCAGATAAAAATAATTTGGTGGAACCTAGTGGTGAATTTTTAAAATATAAGGAGAAAGAAAGGAAATACATTTTAAATGCACCATTTCCTCATCGTCTTTAAAAACCCAAAAATGAGATGTTAAACTCTAAAATTTATGAGGTTTTTAAGTAAGTCAAGATTAACGTTCCCATTCTTGATACAATTAAATAGATTCCTTCATATGATAAATTTTTAAAGGATTTATACACAGTGAAGAGAAGATTAAATGTCAAAGAAATAGCCTTTTTGACGGAATAGGTAAGTTCTATCCTACAATTTGAGGCACTAATAAAATATAAAGATCCAGGAGGTCCTACGATTTCATGCATTTTGATAATCATTGAGTTGAGCAACCATTGCTTAACTTGGGGGCTAGTGTCAATCTCTTACCATATACAGTCTATCAGCAACTAGATTTGAAAAAGCTCAAGCCCACAAGAATTACACTCTAGTTAACTTATAGATCTGTCAAAGTCCCTAAGGGGGTGGTGGAAGATATCTTAATCCAAGTAGACCAATTCTACTTTTCAGTGGACTTTCTAGTGTTAGAAATTCAGCCTGTTCTTAGCCCTAATGCTCAGATATCAATCATACTTGGGAGATTATTTCTTGTGGCTTCTAACGCATTAATTAATTATAGAAATGTTCTCATGAAATTATCTTTTGGAAACATGACTATTGAAATGAATGATTTTAATGTGAAGCAACCAATTGAGTATGATAGCATAAGAGATATTGATTTTATTGATACTCTGATTGAAAGACATATTAATAAAAATTCATTAGAAATGTCCCTTTATCATGAATTAATGGGAATAATCAATTTTAAAGATCAGGAAGAATGTGATGAAATCACTCAACATATGATGGAACCAATATTGATAGCGGGCCACTAGCCCCCATCTTTTGAGCCAATAGAGCCTTTGACTTCCAAGTTTGAGCTGACATCACTGAAAGCACAAAAGTTTGAGCGGAAGCTTTTACCTAAATTTTTAAAATATGCATTTTTAGGTGATGATGAAATATCTCTAATTGTGATTTCATCTACCCTCACTATAAAACAGGAGAGTCAATTGTTAAAGATGTTTACTAGACACAAGCATGCCATTGGTTGGTCTATAACTGATCTTCAAGGTATTAGTCCCATGGTTTGTATACATTAAATTTATTTTGAAGAAAACATATAACCAGTGAGGCAAATGTAATGAAGATTGAATCCCAATATAAAGGAGATAGTAAAATGAGAAGTATTGAAATTGTTTGATATTGGAATCATTTATCCTATTTTTAGTTCAAAATGGGTTAGTCTAACACAAGTCATGTCTAAAAAGTTTGGAGTTACTATCATAAAAAATAAAAAAAATAAACTTGTACCGACTAGAATTCATACTGGATAGCGTATGTATATTGATTATCAAAAATTAAATGCAGTAATTAGAAATGACCATTTTTCACTCTCATTCCTTGATCAAGTTGTGGAAAGAGTAGCAGAAAAGGCTTTTTATTGTTATCTCAATAGGTATTTAAGATATAATCAGATAGAAATAGCCCTTAACAATCAAGAGAAGACCATGTTCATTTATTTCCTTGATACGTTTGCATATAAACGAATGCCATTTGGACTATGTAATACTCTAGCCACATTTTAAATATGTATGATAAGTATATTTAGTGACATGGTTGAGCAGTTTCTTGAGATTTTTATGAATGACTTCTCAGTCTAATATTTGATGTAATATGGATGGTTGTTTGATTATAGTCCCACATATGAAAAAGTCTAAAATTCTTATACTGAAAAGAATTAGGTAATTATCGAAGAAACCACTTTTCATGGGTAATATATGTCAATATACGGTATTTTAATTTTACACTTGAACTGACTACCATATTCTGTTTCTTACTTTTCAATGACACAATATTACATCCAACAAACACATAATATTGATTTCTAATCATAAGACAATCTAGCCCAATCAGCATTTGAAAAGTCCTTAACTTGACTATGGCCATAAGTATTTTACAGCGTGCGTCTTTCTTCTGTATACTTGAGATATCTTATCACATGTATTACTACCTCCCAATGTGGAACGCGAATAGTAGGCAAAACCTAGCTTTAGTATCTGTGCCTTGATTAGTCACTCAATATCTCCTATTATTCATATAATACTCTTATGTTTTATTGGAGAAATAAATATATCATCAAGATTAATGGAATGACTTCAATATTGAATAGTGCATACTACACTAAGATATCCTAATGCCCATATCATTCAAATAAAATAGTGTCTTTAGACATTTACTTTTACCTTATCTTTAGAATGTAGAATGAAATATCACACTACATAAAATTATGACATAGAGTATCCAAGGTCTATACACCAATAATTCTATTTTATCTTAATGTGTAGTTCTTTATCCCGTCTTACCAAAAATTGGTTAGTAAA
>JAOVVI020015502.1:0-11167 GCA_028571085.2 Nepenthes alata | reverse complement strand
GGGGACACCCTCAGTAAGCGATATGACATCCTATACATCCATCAATACTAACAGGCTCATGCAATAATAGATGAACTAATAAAATGCTACAGCAGAATAAATATTGAGAGGGCAGCCACATCCCATCCACATTGCAGGCTGTAGGGAGTGTCAGACATAGCCCTAAACCTTCATTGCAGGGTCGGTTGTTTTTGTGTTTGGAACCTATGATCTCTGAGTCGCAATTAGCAACCTAGTGGTTGTGTGCTAGTCCACCCCTTTTAAATTTATGTAAGTTCATTGACAGCCCCTCATCCAATTTAGCAGTCAGATGAGCAGCTTAACCAAGCCAGTAGAGCTTGAATAAAAATCCTACTTGGACAACCCATCTGATACTTGATGTCACACTGACACTCGATTTTAAAACTT
This sequence comes from Nepenthes alata, assembly GCA_028571085.2. Lineage (NCBI taxonomy): Eukaryota > Viridiplantae > Streptophyta > Magnoliopsida > Caryophyllales > Nepenthaceae > Nepenthes > Nepenthes alata. The sequence continues at coordinate 10,759 of JAOVVI020015502.1, read as the reverse complement.
GGCTCAATCAACACATCTACATCATAAATAGGATGCAACACGCATCAACACCCCAAGTGGAATCTCTAACAAATTCTAATCACATTTCTTATAGAAATGACATATCAACAATAGACGTATATTGACAGAAAATATTATTGCATTTCTAACCTCGTCCCCTTTCCTAAGCATCACACCCATGCCTTCTGGTTCATAGACATGCTCATCAGGAGGCTCGGAGTGAAGAAACTTCTTTCTTGGTCGATTTGTTCTCAGCTCTGGTTCAATGAAAAGCTGCAATTCACACTATTTCAGATGAAGCCAAATGATCAAGAATCAAGGTTCACAAAGGGTACTCATACTAGATTAGGGTTCAACTAAGCACGTCAACTGCCTTTTGCTGAATAAGACTTTGAGTTTAGAATGAATGAAAATATCGGTATCGGTATAAGTCTGGTTATATAAATATCGAATATATATGACAATATGTATGATATCAGATATATCAAAAAGAAAAAAAATTTTGAGAATGTAAGTTGACAAAGCCATATCAGTCAATATATTGCAATATATTGTTGACATGCCAACATATCACGATATCGTCACGGTGTTGAAAAATATTATTATTATAGGACTTCAATACCGATACATATCAGCCAATATTTACATCTATAATTTAGATGCATCATAGCTATCTTGTCAACAGGACTAAGGTCTAACAGCAGTATAAAATCATCAATTGTAGAATAACTCATGAAACCCAAAAACAAGGTTATAAAGGTGGATTTCTTGTTGGTTTTCAAACTTAAAAAAAGGACAATTCAATGTATGAAATTCTTATTATGTACAGAGTTTAAGAAATTGTTAGACCACTTTTAGATCTATTGTACGTGATTTTACTCTGCATTATGCAAGAGCCTTTCAAGTTAAATGACAAGAACTCTACCATTGTGCAAAGACTCATTCTCCGGTTGGTTTTCAATCTCTTGTGTCCAAATCAACCAGCATGTGCACACATGCTGTGAATATTACGGGAATTGGGGTTGAATACCCATTTAGATAGCAACAGTGGGTAAATTATACCTCAATTGAGCCAATATTTGTTGCCCCTATTGCAGCAAGTGCCAAAAACCCTTCTTGCCATTGACCTTCCAGCACAACCTGGGAACAGAATGACCCTACATGTAAACCAACTAAAGAAGCAACATTTCTTTATGCAATCAGAAACAGGACAAGAAGTGCAGATTTGGAAGTAAGGTGGTCAGGTCACACTTTGCAATCAGAGCATGAATGAAAATGTTAGTATGGAACATATTGGACAATACGTATCGATATTAAATATATCTTAAACAAAAAAATTTGTAAGAATCATACATTGAAAGAACTGTATCTACAGATGTATCGGCCAAATATTTGGTGTATTGGTTCAGTATTTTAAATATTAGCTAATATATCACAATATATTATATAAATAACATATCGCGATATTATCATAGTATTAGGAAATATTGTCATCAGAGAGTCTGATACCGATACATATTAAGTGATATTTAAATCAATGAGTTAGAGCACAACTATTTTCAGAGCAACATTAATCATACAAGTTTACTATAATTTTACCAAAAATATCGATATGACACCTATTATATGAGTCCACTGAATAGAAAAAAACAATAAAAAAAAAGAGAGATCATTCACCAAATAACACATTATCTTGCAGAATTGTAATGAGCTTATATTATGATTAGTATTTTGCTTGTTTTTATAGGTGCAATCTGAGGGTACTGGTGCTGGAGTAGACATAACTGCCTTAAATCGTCCAACTATACAAGAAAAGTAATGCAGCACCCAATTGATTATCTTAAAGCTCAACTACAACCCAATACACAAATATCAATGCACCATTACTTGAGTTCAAGTGACTACGTAACTGGTACCCTCAAAGAAACTGAGCCTAAAAATGAATGCATCTTTTTGCTATCCTTCGCAACATTTTGTCCCCAATTTCACTGGCAAATTGGGAGGTCACAAGCTGCCCTTTCGAATTGCAAATGCAAAACAGTGGTCTCTCCATTTGGTACGATTAATCAATGTAAAAAAGAATCCATTCATTGGTGAAGTACGTCAACGAAAGTGTGCATACTAGCGCCTTTACACACAGGAAGGGTAAGTCAGATGAACTAAGATTTATCCCTCTAGTGCAAAAAGAGTGTTCCCTTGGTTTAGACCTGTTGCTGTCACTTTGTCATAATGAATCAACTTTACTATTATGCCAAAAATCGTTCTTCATAAAAGCATCAATAACAGACATTTAACTGAAATATAAATTACATAATCAGCATACCCTCTCATTCTCAACATAGAGATTTCTGATTGTCCTGGTAGCACGCTCATTCAACGGATACAAACAACCTTCAATAGACAATTATTTATAATTTGCAAATGCTTGTTAGTAAAATATCAACAATCATGAGAAATACCCTTGAAACTAACCGCATTTTGAACTGGCTTAGCCAAAAAAAAAATTTTGAGCTAGAAAATTTTCATCGAGCAAAAATAAATCTCTTTCCAATTTCATGTAATTTCAGTGGCTAGCTAGATTGACCTGCAAATTTTGAACCTTCCAGGATGGAGCTAAAATTTTTTGCATAGCACTGGACATCAAAAAGCAGATATGATGCATGAAACATCGAAAAGAGTGATGAATTACTGTATTCAGAGACATAAAAAAAGAGGGCGATGCTAAAGAGAAATAATAAGCCAAACAATAGATTTTGATCTGTTTATTCAAGGTTAGGGCATTGCGAAAGGAAGATCATAGTGATTAACGTAATTCAATTCCTGGAGTTTGATCCAATGGTTTGCTGCAGGGCAGGAATTTTCAATAGTGGGATGATGTTGCGCGGTTTCCGTCGCCTAATTAATCCAATGGTTTACATGTCAAAGTTATATATATATATATAAAGAGCCTCATTAGCAAAGCTGATTTGCTAAAAAACATTCATAGAAACATAAGCAAATAGAAAATCCATCCCATAAATCACACTATTGTGAGCTCCATAGATGCATTTCTTTGAAAGACTAACCCTCGAGTTACCTGAAAAATGCCTGCGAACAAGAACATTCCAATCAACAGGAGAATGTATTCGATGATAGTCTCCTGGCCTTAAGTATAGCACACAGTAAAATACACCTTTCATGGGGCTGCAATGAAATTTATTGTGCATGAGTGAAAATGGAATTCACACGCTTCAAGGATGAATTGACAAAATGTATACCAAACAAACTTGGACAAAGAAAAAAAATAGTCCAATTCAGCCAATACAAAAAAAATTCAGCAGTGTAACAGAAGGGAAAATATAATATCCAAATCTGCCACCTTATTTATGCTCTCTTTATCATCACATGAAGAAAATAAAAGTAGCAGAAAACATACTTAAAAAAAATGAACAGAAGTGACACAGCGGATCCTCAACAAAGAAAACCTGATACCCAATAAAGTATAAACGCAAACATGATTTATAAGGTTATCATCGATCATGGCCATGGGCACCAATAAATTAGATGCCAATGGGTTCCCTAGATTGTTTGTTAATCCATAACAAAAGTTCTCGACTTGTTGGTTATTAGATGATTAATACCATAAATTTTGATATCCAAATGAAGCCAGATCTTACATACTACCAGAACATCAATTCAGTGGACCAAAACAGAGATTTAAGTTTTCTAACCAGCACATTTAACTTCTCAATAATGATCTAGAAGACCAAGAAAATGTGTCTTTACAAAAAGCATTTGCAAAAAATGACAAAAAAAATAAAAATAAAACTGCAGCCAATCCAATCAACACAATCAATAGTATACTTAAATTAGTCACATCCTTATTAATAATATTTTCCTAAATAAGCACTTTCTAGTCAATTATATAAATAGATTGCCTTAATAGAAATTGATAATAGACAAGTACCAAGCCGGCGTAGGGTCCCAAACTCTAGGTGAAGCCAACGTAACTCTCCACCATGACTTCTTACTTTTATCTACAAAATCATTTCCCTCATTTTTCTCATCATCCTTAGCATTCTCTGCAACCTCGGGAAACAACGAGCTTGCTCCAAGAAGAGAAGATACTGAATAGGAAAAGCCTTTAACTTGCTCAATCATGGCACCAGCTTGTTTCAATTCCCCGAATCTCAGAACAATACCATCGACGGGACTGACCTATCATCACAGCAAATAGGACAATTAAGTAAAAGCAAACAGCACCATATTTCAGAAAAGCATGTATAAACTGATGAAGTTACTAAATTACCAGACACAGTGGATCAGAATCTAAAGGCCTGGATCCTTCTTTTAGACTGCGAACAAAGAAGTCACGCAGAGAAGCATACTTTTCTAAGGGCAAAGCCACCTCTTCTAAATCTGCATATTATAATGGTGTGAATATATCGTTTCGTAGAACTCATTTTTACTAATGAACTGACAGGCTTAATATGATTGATTGACCCAATAAATTCATAATGCAAGTTGATTCTAACACGATAACCATACTAGAGTGGAAGGCCCGAGCCCATGCTTTGTAGACGTAAGGACGTAACCAAACAGGAAGTTCCTGCAAAAAAAATTTGTTTAAGGGGAAAATTTATTTGATCAAAATTGGACTGTAATGAATGAGGGAAAAATTCAACTGTAATAAAAGGAAACATGCTTCATCTGGATCCAGAGAAAATTTCTTACCACACTCGCCAATGATCCCAAAATTTGTGAAATGGTGCGTAGGGGAAGCACTCTCAAGAATGATGCCTAATTTGGTCAAGCAAAATAAACATTCAGACATGAAGCTGATGCCAATATTTAACAAAAAGATTTTGATGGACAACAACAGCAAATTTTACATAAAGTAATCAATATATTACTTTTACATCAGGCTGGAACTCTAACTCAATCCCTTTTGCCCTTGCCGCGTCCACCTATCAAGATAAAATTTCATGTGGAACAATTTAAATAACAGCACTAATAGCAAAATATGCATAATTACTCCAAGATAATAAAATCACAAGTCTCACTCGGTATGGTTAACTTTATGAATTCTGATTGTCAGATAAGCATCAATTCATTGGATCCTCTTTTCCCCATAGGAAAAGTCATAAGTACACCAATGTGAAGTGCAGGTGGTGATGATCACCCGGGGTATGGACTAGTGCCCTTGACAAGCAATCTAGGACCTGCCAACGCTCGTGAGAACGTTCATGGATCCTCTTTTTCCCATCAATTCATAGCAACTTCCTAGATAGAAGTGCCCGCAAATCCTTCGTCACTTCCCATTTGACCATTGTTATGGAAATTATTAGATAAGTCAAGGATATGACTAACTTAAATTAGGGCAAGTTTGATACGTTATCAATTCCTTTCTTATTGTATTGATACGTTATTATCTCCTTATTGTACTGTTTTTATCACTCTATAAAATGAATTGACATGGGAAGGAAAAGACGATTGTTCTCTTTCAACATTCATAAAAACCCTAACATTAACAACCATGAATCATCTTATCCCTTTCTCTTCATTACATCATCATGCCCGAAGGGGAGTGGGTAGCGAGGATAAAATCCTTCTTCACTACCTCCAATCAAGCGTTTTTTTCCTGGGTTCAATGTGAAGGGCCATCAATCCCTCATCACTACTTCCATCCCAGTATTGTTCTGGGTGCACCCCTCGGTGTCTACTCAAACAATTCACTCTTTCTCCCTACTGAACCAGCTTTCCTATTCCAAGCAGAACTTTAATAAAAAATAATTTGGCAACTCTTTCAAGAAAATCAATGCAATACCTTCTTGTCATCGTAGAGGCGACGGGCATGAAGAACACCAAGCATGCATATAGTGGCCACAGTTGCCCCGGGTACCAAAAATGAATTTCCTATTATCAAGAAAGAAAGAAAGAAAGAAAAGACGCGATTCAATCTCTGGAAGCAATTCTCACCGCAATAATGACAACAGAAGCCTCTAAGAAATGAGAATACGAGCGACAAGCATTGTTTTCGAGAGGAATGAGATTCCGATACTGAAAGACGCTGACCATCAGAATTGCTGCTATTTGGGCCATTTTTTAGGGAAGCTTTTGCAGAAGCGTAGAGCTTTCTGAAGAAAAAACGGAAGTAGCGACGTTGAAGCTGATGATTCAGAGAGGAGGAAACGCGCGCTTGATGGGGCAAGAGAGGCAGTCTCCGAGAAACCCTAAACTTCATTTTCACTATCTCTCCACCGGTTGTGGCTTACAATGGCGCTCTTGCAGTTCAGAGTTCAGTGCGACCACCACACAGCGGTGTAACTCCTCTTTGCCATTAATAAAAAATTCCCTTCTCAACGCTCTGTGTTTTACTTCTTATCCAGGTAATGTCAGCATTAACCCCAGCTGTTACAGCTTGATTATCAGGGTAAACTTTCACCATTAACGTCTAGAGTTCGTATCTTCAGACAACGAAAGACATTCTCTTGAAAATTCGAAACTCGATTGTCCTCAAACCTGATAAAGTCGTGCAATGTGGAATCAATTTTTGCCTCTTTAGTGGATCTTTGGAATTTCTCGTAAGACATAAAGATCAATATTTTAAGGTATCAAATGCACTCTTTATTACATTATGCAATGATGAATGCATATACATGAACAGCTCAGTTTTTAAGTGAAATCGCTCACTCTGCAATATAAAGCTAAAAATCTAAAGATATTCAGATACCTAGCATAGCAATATTCTGAAATTAAATTCAATACTCATATTTATAAGATTAAAATAATAATTAAATATAGTATTTTATAATAACATAATTATCTTACCATTTGGAGGAAATGAAAAGTTATTTCCCTGCCTTATAAGCGCATCAAGAAAAACTCAAAAATCATTACTTGTGCCATGATAATTTGAGTAACAAGAGCAAACTTCCTACCACAATACTGTTAGAAATAATGGCTTATTTAAACCGTAAAAAAATATTTTGTAGATGATAATAAAACACAACAATCAAGCACAAACAACAAAGATAGGATTTTTACGTGGAAAACTTCCTATAAAACGAGGGAGAAAAATCACGGGACACAGAGTTCAAAATTTTTACTAGCAATAGTTGATCGGTTACACAAACTCCAAATCTCAATAATCAATATCAACTAGTTTTGGACAGCCCGTACAAGAAACATAAAGAGTAAGAGTAGAGATAAAACACGGCAGATGTTCTACCCTACAGCAAGAACCACGCACGTATGGTTACCGAAAACTGAAACTTGTTTAACAACCCGAACGAAGGTTTAAATATTCCTCTACTTCTCATTCTCTCTCTTTTCTCTCTTTTTCTCCTCTGGAAGGCGCTCACATTAATTCACAATAACCTAAAAAATACAAGCACACGTTTTATATAATTGGCGTGCGAGCGCACAGCGGGCGTAGGCCCACGCTCGAGGTCCTAGCGAGCGCACAATGAGTGGGGCACATATTGGAATATCCGCTCGAGCTCCTAGCGGACGAACAGCGAGCGGGGCACATACTGAAATATCCGCTCGAGCTCCTAACGGGCGCACAGCGAGCGGCGGCCATACTGGAATATTCGTTCGAGCGTCTAGCAAGCTAAACTTAATTTTTCTTCATGCGGTGAGGATATGTACGTCCACCCGCCACATCAAGTGGGTATGGGTACATACGGGACTGACCCAGAACCTAACAAATGCCCTTGAAATTCTTATTTTTCTGCATAGTAGCAACAATAAAATTTAAGCTAGCTAATCTTATATTTAAAAATAATAAACACAAAATACTCGATATATTATCTTATAAAAATATCTGTCACACATTTTCTTAAACGAAAATAATATATATATTTGAATTATAAACAACGTAGAAATGTTTTAATAACTGTAAAAATTAATAATATATTTAATAAAGACGATTATACTTACCACTCAGCTTGTCTAACCCATAACGTAGCCTAATTTTTACAGATAACTCTTCATCCATATCATGCCAATAAACTTGGTACATGAAGATAGATGAAAGTTGGTCATCAGCTAAATGAGATTCAAAGCTATACAAAGGGGATACTAGAAGGTCCTTTTGGCAAAGGTTGCAGCAGTTTTAATTAGTTACTATTACAAATTATTCTATTAAATGTTGTTTATTCGATTTATTAAAAGATAGATATAACTTTACATATACAAATTTAAAAATAATTTTCCAAATATTGCCTGAATTCTCCTAACCTTACAATAATATTATTTTGTTTTTAGATTTTTTGGAGTATTAGATTTGAAAATAGATTTGATTAAAATAGGATTTTGTTCATACTTGATTGTATTCGGATAGAAATTATAACTATTAAGTCGAAACAGGTTGGGTTAGACTTGATTACTTGTCTTACCCATCTAAAATCAAAATTAGGCCAATTTAAGTCAATTAGTAGAAATTATGTATTTTAAGTATTTTAATGTAAACATTTATATTTATAAAAATACTTAAAAAGTATGAAATACTCTGAAATAATACTTATGATGTGTACGTCCATAGTGGGCTGTCCTAAAAAGGAAGAACGGCCCAAATCCGTAATAGCTCATATGTGCGCTTGAACGATCAACGCCAACCGTAAACCGGGCGAAAAGTTAAGGAAAGCGGCCAAGCTTGACGTTAGGGTGGATAGTAGGCTCTCAGAGACGGTCAATATTTCTGCTGATGGGAAGCGTCACAGTAGGCTAACCTAAGAGTAAGCCTCACATGGACTAAGCCCAATTTGGCCCACACTTCTGTCCACGATCAGTAACGGTCTTCTCCCCTGATTTATGCTCTCCCAGAAGGCAATATCTATTGTAACAATCACCAACAGATTCAACGCACGTCTCATGAGAAAAGTGCTAATTTTTTTCTTTCTGTCTGCAGTAAACCTTAACGGTTGTAAAACGTAGAATGAAGGCAATCAATCCAAGGAGTCGTTACGACCATTAAAGCTCTGCACCAGGAAAGGAAGCAATCACAACAGAACGCGGGAATCAAGTCTTCCTGCTTAAGGAATGCCGCCCAACATCTCAGCTATAAAAGCCCATGTAGTTTTCACTCTAGGGCACGTTCTCTTTTATGCTAGAAACACTCTCATAAGCTCACGCAATGGTGTCATAACTCTGAAAGCTCCCATGCTTACAGAGCTCCAACCCTCTCTCTCTGTCATTGCATTCCCAACGAATACGGTGATAAGAAACGACACTCCTCACGAGCCAGAGAAAGCCTCTTGCGACGAGAGCAAAACCCCCATTGCAAACACCTTTTCATCTTTGTTCCTTTCATTTTGCCTTTACTTTATTAAAAGTTCAAAGGTTGTTTACTGATTTGAACGTTGGAGTATTTTCAGTGGGACAACCTCCCACCATCACCTGGCCTCTTATTTGTTGTAGTGGTGTGTAGGATCCAGACTCAGTGAACGGAGCCGAATTCAGACGATCAAGTTGACCCGAACCTGTTCGAAATTTGGATCCAAGGATGCATTATTGGCACCATCTGTAGGAACCGCTTACAAAAAGGCAACCACTTTTCTCAGATACATATCTCAGCTTCACCTTCTAAGCCAACGTAATCAACCAGAATGGTGAACACGATAGCACAAGTTAGCGAGCTCATTAGAGACGTGACCTCGCCTAACTAGGACCACGCTACTGGTGCCATAGTCAACGGAACGGTCAACGGGGTGCTCACACCCTTCTTTCAAAACCTGGTGGAGTACATGTAGAATACGAACAAGATACTCTAGATGCTCTACTCCTGCCAGGAGCACTCATAGTAGGAGGTTTTGCCAGTGGCAGTCCCTGCCCCGGCCTCCAGGAGAGGAGGCCAGAGGAAGAAGAAACCAGCCAAGAAATCCAAAAGATCGGCCAACATTACGACGCTGAAGTCCTCATGTGCCCAAAGTCGGCCAAGGATTGAAGACCGATTGAGCAGCATGACTCTGAAAGAAAATCCAGAGCGAAGGAACCCTTGATACTCTTGGGTGGAGACCAGAACCCAGGCTCAGGAGGGAGACTCCCGAGTTATCAGATCCACTGGTGGAGTAGCCGGCCGGTTATTGGCCACGCCAGAGAAAGAACAAAATTGAGAATTTATCTCAACTCTAAAAGATCGGCCAATACGGCTCGGGCTAATTCGAGATTGGAGAAGATCTGGAACCGCGTATTTAAAGATGACGAACACGCTATCGGTCTGGATAGATCTTCTTTCACAATAGAGATATTGACTGTCTGATGCCAGTGAAGTTTAAGATGCCACCCATTGACTCATACGATGACAGCATTTGAGGTTCCCGATTTACGAACCTGATATAATGAGGTAATTAGGATATTAATGATCAATACTAATCCTATGGATCGAATAAGGTTGGGTATCGGTAGAAAAATTGGAAAAGATTTCGGGTCCGTGTTGCTGGTGCATGGCCAGCAGGCTTGCGCCTGCTAGGCGCTCGAGCCGTGGCTCGAGTGAAAAAACCAAGAGCGAGGTCGCTCGAGCTCAGCTCAAGCGGTGGACTGGCTGTGGCGCGGTCGCCCGCTGGCCGCTCGAGCGGCAGGCGCAGTATAAATACGTGCTGAGTTTCCTTCTCCCTCATTTTTCAAATCGACCGAGGGTTTTAGAGAGAGAGAGAGGGGCACGTCTAGAGAGAGAAGAGGGGAGATCGAGCCCGGGAGTTCAGATCCGTCCGAGAGCCAGGTATAAAAGTGAAAGCACGCGTCGAGGCAAGTGTTCTCATACCCACTTCTCGTTCTC
>JAOVVI020015501.1:0-11167 GCA_028571085.2 Nepenthes alata | reverse complement strand
GCTTGACTTACGAGAGGAGCGTTAAAAAAGTCTCAATTTTGGGAAAAGTTAATATGGTGGAATAGTGATGGCCCAAGTGATGCCCCAACCGACTACTTATATGACACCTACGATTCAATCTGTTACTCAAGTAAATTCTACGGTTCATCTAACCACAATGACTCATCTTGAAGCTCTTCATAAAAAGGTGACTAAGCTCGAAACCTTAGATGAATCTTTAAACAGGATGGAAAGATGGATGGATAATTTCATCATCCAGTTGAAATCTTTTGAAAAGGTGGTCAATGACCTAATTGAGGATTTCCATGACTCAATAAGGGTGTTACAAGAAGAGAATGTCAAACTCACCAGCAAGGTAAGCCTTCTAGCGTACGCTGCTATAACTAATGGCAGTGCCTTTGGCAGTGGCAGAATTAAGCCTCCAGAGCCTTGCTCATATGGTGATATACGAGATTTAAAGGAACTTGACAACTTCATTTTTACTGTAGAACCGTACTTTAGGGCTACGAAAATGCATTCAAATAAGGCCAAGGTTTTCATGGAGATAATGTACCTGACCGGGGATGATAAATTGTGTAGTGCACCAAATATATGGAAAATGCCACTGGAGATTGAGCATTGACTTGTGGGAAGAACTTAAGAGAGAGCTAATGATACAGTTGTATCTTAAAAATACTAAATTCACAACACGAATAAAGTTAGAACAGTTTAAGAACACTAGGACAATCAGAAACTTCGTTAAATCTTTCTTGGCATGCACGTTAGACATCAAAGACATATTTGACAATGATCGTCTCTTTCATTTCATAGATAACTTGCTCAAATGAAGTTATTCGGACAGCAAGTACAAGATTTAACTTCTGCCTAAAATGCAGCTAAAAAACTTATTAATTATACCAATAAGAGGGGCAACCATAATTAAGAAATGGTGGTAATACATCAAGAAGCCTACGCAAAGTGCATCCATCGTCATTAAGTTAGAAATCAAGGCCAATAGTGAGCGAAGTAGCGTTTGAAAAAACTTTGTTGCCAGTGAACTCCCAAAGATCTAAGAAAAGCATCAATATGTCAGCAAGTAAGAAGATGCCTTTTAGTTGGTGTTTCCCATGTGACGAGCCACTTAAGGTGTTATAGTGCCCACACTAAGTGCACTACAAGGGAGAAGTAATCAACCGAAATCAAGACACGACAAGGATGATGGGATTAAGCTTGCACAGGGACAGTCCACCTCTTGTATGACATGGAAAAGTATGCTTAGACATCCACTAAGTCCATGAACCAATGTATATGGAAATTCAAGTAAATGGAAGGAGTGCCTGAATCATAGTTGACATAGGCACCATTCACTACTTCGTGATGAGGACTGAAGTGGATTGATTGGGTATACAGTTGAAACAAGATGACGGCAACATGAAGGCCATGAACTCAAAAGAAAAACCCATCCTTGGTGTTGCCAAATCTATGCCAGTGTGACTTACAAAGTGGAACGGGAAGCTGAACTTCACCACAGAACTTACGAATAAATTTGACATGATTTTGGGGATTGACTTCCTTAATGAGACTAAGAGAGTGCCCATGTCCCACTTAAACCCGGTGCTCCCCATGGGTAGGAGTCCGTGTGTAGTTTGCATCTCTAAAATGTCAAAAGAAATCGAGGGGAAAGACAAGAACAAGGTGTTTTCTGCACTCCAACGCAAAAAGGGTATGAAGAAATATGAGCCTACCTTTCTTACAATGTTGTTAATGGACAAAGACGTCAAGGCTAGGTCTTCACCAACTGAAGTCATCCTACTAGAGAAATTCAAGGAGTCGATGCCAACAAAGTTGCTCAATGTTCTTCCTACCCGAGAGAGCTATAAATCACCAGATTGAATTGACACTAGGAGCAATGCCACATGCCTGAGGAGCATAAAGGATTGTACATATTGAGCTGGCGGAGCTTCAAAAATAACTACATGGATTGAAAAACTTATGGTTCATCTACCCTTTGAAAGTACTTTATAGAGCCCTTGTTCTATTTTAGAAGCAGCAAGGTGGGAGTCTACAACATTGCATTGACTACAAGGCTTTAAATAAGATAAATATGAAGAATTACTATTTGATTCCTTTGATCATTAACTTGTTTGATCATTTGAACAACGTGAAATATTTCACAAAACTCGACCTGAGGTCAGGCTGTCATCAAGTCAGGATCACGATGGAAGAGAAGACAAAAACTGCATGCGTTATAAGATATGGAACTTTTGAGTGTCATGTAATGTCCTTTGGATTAACTAACGCACTAACAATATTTTTCACGTTGATGAACTAGATATTCCATGAATACTTAGACAAATTTATGGTGGTCCACTTAAATGACATTGTGATATATGATTCATGCCTAGAAGATCACTTGAAGCACCAGATTTTAGTGTTTTAGAAGTTAAAGGAGAATTATCTTTATGTGAAGCATGAGAAGTGCTCATTTGCTCAAGAGGAGATTAGTTTCCTAGGACACTTCATGCGATGAGGTTATATCAAGATGGATTCAAAGAATGCGCAAACTATCTCATATTGGCAAGTCTCGACAAGTACAAGCGAGTTGCATTCATTCCTTGGCCTTGTTAAATACAATTGACGCTTCATAGAAGGGTATCCAAAAAAGGCAATGCCTTAGACATGCTTATTCAAGAACAATAGGATATGGATTGGCCGAAGGCATGTTAATAAGCCTTTGAAAGCTAATGTGTGTGGCACTAAAAGAGCTTGTGTTAGCCCTCCCAGATGTTACCAAGCACTTTGAGGTGCAAAATGACACGTCGGATTTTGTCTTCAAGGGGGTCTTATTGCAAGAAGGCCATCCAATGATCTACGAGAATAGGAAGATAAATGGGGCCGAACGGTATTATGCAGCTCAAGAGAAAGAGTTGCTAGTAGTCGTGTACTGTCTAAGAACCTAGAGATGTCATTTATTAGACTCCAAGTTCATGGTAAAAACCAATCATACTGTTGCCAGCCATGTCCTCACAAAACCAAAGTTAACTTCAAAGCAGGCTCGGTGGTAAGAGTTCCTAGCCGAATTCGATTTTGAGCTAGAACATAAAAAGGAGCACCACAACCATACCACATATGCCCTTGGTTAAAAAAAAATGAACCTCACCACCATGTCTCAAGTAGCTTGCCTATTAGCAAGCGGTATTACCACGACCATCAAAGAACGGGTAAAGTTAAACCTTGAAAAGGACCCCATAATCATGACTCTACTTTAACTTAATTGCAAAGGCAATATTCGAAGATTCTAGATTGATGATGGACTGATCTTCACAAGAGGATACTAAGTTTGTATACCTAAGGTTGGAGGCCTAAGAAGAATGCCCCTTAGAAAGTATCATGACATATTATAGGTTGATCACTCAATATGGTAGTATACCCTAACTGTACTATAGAAGGACTAACACTGCCCTAAGATGAAGGACAATGTGGCAAGATATATAAAGACATATCTCATCTGTCAACAAGATAAGTTAAACGACAGAAGCCGATGGGGTAGCTGGAACCCCTTATAGTATCTAGTAGACCATGGGAAGAGTGTCCCTCGACTTCATCATGAGGATGCTCAAAGTATGCCACTTTTTTCTGACATTAGAGATTGTTCAGGGGAGGAGGTAACGTCCCTTTTCTTCAAGCACATCTTCAAATATTGGGGACCTCCCTAAAGCATTGTGAGTGATAGCTATAGTCACTTTATCGGAGCCTTCTGATTAGAACTCTTCAAACTGCTCAGTTCAAAACCAAAAATCTCATCAAACCATCATCCTCAAACTGAAGGTCAAATGGAAAGATTCAATGCCCTACTTGAGGAGTACTTGAGACATTTTGTGAGTGTCAGTAAAAAAAATTGAGTTAAGATTCTCGATATCATTTAATTTTATTTTAATACTTAAAAGTGCTCTTCTTCAAACAAGAGTCTTTTTAAAACTATAATAGGTTAACAGTCGCTTCTTTCACACATCCTGGCTGAGCTATATAAAGGTAAGTGTCCTCGTGTTTACAACTTTGCCTAGAGGTGGAAGCAGAATACAAAAATTACCCAAGCCTATCTAAAGAAAGCATCTCATCGAATATGAAGTAGGCAGATCAAAAGAGGTGGCTAGTGCAATTCAATGTGGGAGATATTATATTAGTGAATTTCACCAAGAGTAGATAGGACTCCTCAAAGGAAAAGACAAGAGCCTCATACGAAAATATGAAGACCCCGTCTAGGTCATTGCTCATGTGGGAAATGCCTTATACAAAATAGATAATCTATAATGGACGTAGGTCCACCTAGTCTTCCAAATAAGTTGTTTGAAACCATATTACCCAACATGGAAGACCCTTCACACAATCTGCCATAGCGCACTGATATTAGACTAAAGCAACCACTAGTGCAAGAAGTTGAAGAAATTATAATTCAACAAAAGGCGACCACATCAACAAGAAAGAAAAAAGAAGTGTTCGTAGAATGGAAGGGGAGACCAATAGAAGAAATAAATAGTGAACTTGCTGAAAAAGTGAGACTAAAGAGTTGAAAAGGTCAAAGCTATCCTAAAGATTAAGTCAATGAGGACGTTGACAACCTGTTAGGGGGAAGATGTTAGAATGAAATCGATATATATACATAATTTGTATTGCATCCTTGAATGTTTTTAGGAATTTAAGTAAATTTAAGATTGTAAAAAAAAAAATTGATAGCCCATTGTAAAATTTGAAAACTTTCAATGTATATTAGTGCGAATGGTCAAAATGCCTAAAACTTTCTATGTGAGGGAATGAATTCTAGTAATATTCATTTATATCTTATTCATACCTATTGTTATTAATTGCTTGTTAGTATTTTTGCACTTTCAATTAACGACTTACTTGTATTTGACAAACTTGGCACTAGTATTTTTTTCGTGGTTGTGTCCTGGGATCGACCCGACACTTAACTCTGATCGGGGGTCAATTTGGCTAACATTCAACTCTAAACAGGAACAGGCGTGCCTACACAGTTTTATGACTATAAAATTTGAACCGTGACATCATGCACCTTTACCACATGCGCCTTATCGTCCACTTGTCTCGTAGACTTATGTTCATGGTCTTCATTGGATGTTTTCATTCATCTCCTAGAGTGGATCCTAAGACAGCCCCTATCAATTCGATTCTTCTGTCTAAAGATACTCTTGATCAAAGTGATCAATTTAGACCTTTAGATAGCATTGTGCTCTTCTGCTATGTTGTCTTATGTTGGTGTTTCCTCTTCTTAGTAGGCATTTGTGTTTTACCTTGGACACAATCAATGGACCAAGATATGTATCCAAAACTATTTCTCATCTTAGTTGACAGGCAGTTATGAAAGAAGAGATGGTTACACTTGAGCATAATCCCACGTGTTTTGGCCTTTTCGCCTCCAGGGAAAACACCATTGGCTGTAAATAAGTATATATGGTGAAAGACAACCCGGATAATTCCTTAGCTTGGCTGAAAGCTCATTTAGAGGCTAAAAGATATGCTAGATATATGGGGTAGTGACGCGGATATCGAAAATATTTTAAATTAAATGAGATTTGATTTTATTTTATTTGAAAAATTTTATTGTGAGATTTTTTTTTGCTGAGATTTTATTTTTATTTTAGGCAATTATGTCATATTTAGTTAGTTAATTATATTTGTTTTTAAATTATCTTAGGAATAGGATTTCTCCATATAAGGACCCTAACTCTATTATTTGAATTATTAATGAGTTAAATGAAATTTTAGTGATTGTAACTCTCTTATGTCATTGCCAACTCCTCTAGTCCACAGCCTTCAGCCCTGTTACCACTCCCAGCAATAGTTTAGCCCCTGAGAATGCCCACCTCCACAACTCCTCATTGGTAACTTATGTTAAGCTTTTCATTTTGTTAGCTACTACTAAACACTAGTACTTACATAAACTTGATGTCACAAATGACTTCTCACATGGTAATCTTTAGGAGAAGGTTTATTTGGAGCAACCACATCGGTTCGTTGCTCTAGGAAACTTTGGATTTGTTTGTCACCTGAAGAAGTTTATGTATGGTTTGAAACAATCCCTGCATACGTGATTTGGCAAGTTCAATGAACTTGTGTTTCAATTTCGGCTCTCTCATTGTAACGGTGGCCACTTTGTGTTCTATCCTCATTGTAGTGCTGGGTGCATTAATGAAAACATTGGCCAATACATTACATATTGGCTAATATATATCGATATCCTTTAAATTGATATTTTCCAATACCGCAACAATGTCGTGATATATTTATGTATTGGCCAACATAGCCGATCGATCAATATAACCCTGTCAACTTATGATTTACAGAATTTTTTTCAATCTGATATATCTAATATCAATACGTATTGTCTGATATATATCCAATACCGATATGATCGTGATTAATACCGATATTGATATTTTCCTCCATGGCTAGGTGTATTCTTCTTATTGCATATGAGGATGATATTGTGATTGCATGGAGTAACAATATTAACATTTGCAAATTTGAAATTATTCCTTCAAAGTTGATATCAAACCAAAGATTTGAGGTTTTGTGTTATTTTATTGGCATTGAGGTTATTAGGTATCATCCTGACATCTTTATTAACAAAGAAAGTACATTGTAAATCAACTTTGAAAGACTGATATATTGGATTCAAAACCTTATGATACTCTCATGGATCTAGTAATTAAGTTATTCCAAATGATGGGGAGGTCTATATTAAACCGGAAGGTACGATAAGTAGTTGATAAGCTCCATTACCTTATTGTAACTTGTCTAGATATTGCCTTTTCAACCAACATTACGAGCCGATTTTTATCTTCTATTCATATTTCTGGTTAGAAAGCTATAATGCGAATTATGAGATATCTCAACGGAACACCAAAACAATACTTAGTTTATAATGATCATGATCATACTTAGACCGAAGGTCTTTCTAATGTTGACTGGGTTGGATCGCTTTATGATCAAAAGTCTACCATTGGCTATTATGTTTTTGTTAGGGACAATCTTGTATAGTGAAAGAGTAAAAAACAAAATGTATTAGATAGGTCAAATGTCAAATTAGAATATCGTGTGTTAACACGTAATCTTAGTTGTTAAAGCTTTTGGCCTTCTCAATTACGATGCAATAATCAAGCAATTATTCATATCGTATTAAATCCAGTATTTCATTAGCACACAAAGCATATAGAGGTAATTATCATTTTGATCATAAGAAGCTCCAAGAGGGGTGTAATTTACATTCATTATGTGAGACTGGAGATTAAATTACAGAAATTTTCACCAAGTCTTTAAGAGGAGTTTGAGTTACGTACATATATAACAAGCTGGGCATGGTGTTAGAAGGCACTTATCATCAACAATATAATATACTTATTGTCAGAGCAAGATATGTTGATAGTAAATTATAAGGGTACTCTAATATTTGTATTATTTTGTAAATAATATTATATATATGTGGATGTGTTCCTAACCCTAATTATTTCAAATGTTCAACACAATCCAAATTTGACAAAGGCAATGCATTCAAGCAAAAAGGACAAAAAAAAAAGATAAAAGAACAAAGTACTAAAACCATCCTCTCCCCTTCTTCATACACCGGCAACACCACCACTTCCTAATCTAACAAACATCAGTCTCCATTCTCCACCATTCACCACCAACACCAATATTCAACCATTGCCACCAAAGAAAAAGCAGAGAAGGAAATCAAAGTAAAAAGGAAAAAAAATTTTCCCTTGCTGAAGGTGAAGTTTCAACCTGGCATCATCAGCAAAGCCTTCAAAGAAACCACCCAGCAAATCATTATTCTTAATACAGAAGTGCAAGGAATTAAACAGGACTGCAGGAGCCTTTAACTTGAAGAAACAAGATATTAAAAGGAAAGCCACTTCACCAGAAGAGGCAGGGAACTGCAGAAGAGCCACTTAACCAAAAGGAGATCCGTCAAGGATCATTGACAATTTTGCCAACGTCATTTGGCAACTTGTCAAAGAGATACTGCATGAACACAACAATTAAACTCCTCCCTCAAACCCATTTGTTTCGTGATGATACTCACCTCCAAGGAGATACCAGCAACACAGGATAAGCCACCAAGGCCATTTATAAAATGTCTTCACAGGAGGCCAACAATAAGTACTTGTACCCAAGTATCGTTCTCTGCCTTATGACCCTCACAGCCCACACATAAGAAATCATACATTCATCAAATGGAAAAAGTGTAGTTTATCTGCTAAATAAGATTTCAGACTGTTTATACAACTCCAGTATTATTAGAAAGTTGACGAATCACGATTAAAGAAATGTAGAAATATTGGGAGGTAAATATGGGACTGACCTGCACATATATATGGCCCAGCTCGGAGCATAACAAGGAAACCTAACCTCTGGCAGAGTCTGAGAAATGATACTATGTCTGCAATACCCTCAAAATCCAGTTTGCCAGGGCTTGGTTCATGCAAATTCCAAGGAACATATGTTTGAATGGCGTTTAATCCCAACGCCTTCGCTCTCAATAGCCTATCTTCCCAATACTGCATTCAATGTATATTGGGAGGAGACAGTCTAATTTTGTAGTTATGCACACTACCCCTTTTTTGTGGCATGCAAGCTTTTTCCCTACCTATGAGCAAAGTTTACCTGACAGCCTATTCGTGGATTAGGCTACCATGCAAAAATTTAGCCATTGACATAAATTCATTTTAAGTAATTATGCACACATTTATCATGTACAATGCCACAGCATTACAAATACTAATCCAAAGTGAATCTGCACATAATTGGCTGTTTAAAATTGCAGCATTCAAGCTTCTCAATTTTCGCAAAGATCAGTATGGTACAGTACCTCAGGAACAATCCGGAAATAGTGCAAATCACCCCCAATTATCCGGAAAGGCTCGCCATCTTTCCAAAACATGTCATCAGCAATCTCAAATCTCCTCACATTAAGCTGAACAAAATAAAACATAAAAACATAAATGCATAGACATTGATGATTAACTAATCACACCAATCAAGAGCAACAGGTAACTGTAGTTCCAACTCAATCATCTTCAATTCTAACAAATTATATTAAGCAAGAACCAGATAACATAGACATTAATAATATTATATTTCCATAAATTATTGTAAATTCTCCACTGCAGTTGAAACCATGCTCAGCATCATGGATCCAATACTTACTTTTAATCCTAGGAACACGTAATAAACCCAATTAATTGGGTACATTGCATTGATTGCGTGAATGTAGTAAAGTGTTGTGTCCCCAGCTAGTTTAATGTGGAGTGTTGTGTCCCTCGGTAGTTTAATAAGAATGGTGAATACCTAGGGTGATTAATATATTGGTAAGGACAAATTATCTTAGGGAATGTGTCACACTTACTATAATAATGGAGTCTTGTACCATAAACAATCATAGAGTTGAACACATTTGAAAGAAAATCAGATTTGCTTTCTCCTTCTATACAGTTTGACTTTCTCTTCCTCACGTGGTGATTGAGATTTGCCACCACAAATTTCATCAAATTGGTATTAGAGCCACTTAGTCACTAAGCACATTAGAGCAAACACCTCGCCTCATGCACGGTCCAGCACCTTCAAAAACCAGATTCTGAAGCCAAGCATCAGTAGCCATGAGCAATTTATTCTAGCTGAAATTTCCTATTTTAGGAAAAGACAGTGAGAATTCGAAGTGTTATTAGGATCACAAGATTTATGGGATCTTGTTGATAGAGGGAATGAGGAACCCAAATCCCAAGCGGAAAAGATGACCTTGCCAAAGAATCAAAGAATCATATTGAAGGATACAATGAAGAAAGATAAGAAGGCATTATATTTTATCTATCAAGGTGTAGATGAATCAAGCTTTGCAAAGATATCTACAGCTTCTACCTCCAACAAGCCTAGGACATTCAAAAAGTTCATTTAGAGGAATTGATAAGACGGTAAGGGTGCACTTGCAAATTCTACAAAGCGAACTTGAGATGTTGAATAAGAATAATGATAAATCTATTGCTGATTATAACACAAGAACGATAATGATTGTGAATCAGAATATGTGATATTGCCAAAGACTCAAAAGTGTGCTAGAGAAAAGCTTACACTCAGTTTCAAATTTAAGCATGCTAATGTCACAATTGATGAGTCAAAGGATCATACTACCTTAGCGATTGAAGATTTGAAGGCCATACTTGACGTTCATGTGCAACGGATCAATAAGAAGTCTTCAACTTCTCATGAGCATGCCCTTCAATCTAAGCTTTCTTTCAAAGAAGATGAAGTGCAAGGGGTGAATTCTTAAAGAGGTAGAAGCCAAGGCTATAAAGGCCGATGAAGGAATAATGGTGGAAGAGATGGTGGTGGACATGGTGAAAATTCCTTTATTCTTAGAGGAAGAGGTAGAGGAACAATGAGAAGAAGAGGAAGAGATGCTGATATGGTGGACAACGGCGAACAAGAAAGATGTGAGATGCCATAATTGTCAAAACTTTAGACATGATAGCAAGGAATGTAGAATGAAGGAGAACGATAGAAGCAGTGAATATCTGAATCTTGTGGAAGAGGATGACAATGAGCCAATCATGCCTTGTCACTAGCTCATAATGGGCTTGATGGAGATCAAAGGAACACCTGATTCATAGAAACTGGTGTGAGCAATCACACATGCAACAAGAAGGAGAAGTTTTTCAATCTTGATGAAGTTGTGCAAGGGCAAGTCACATCATGAGTGTTTGTGCCCCTTGCTCACCTAGAGACTACCAAGTTGCTTGTTTTGTTCACCACTCAACAACGATGACAAATTTATCAACTTGACATCAAATTTGTGTTCTTAAATGGTGTTCTTGAACAGGCGGTGTATGTTGAACGGCCTTTAAGGTATTTCGATGTCAGGCATGAAGATAATGTGTACAAATTGAAGAAATCTTTCTATGGGCTAAAACAAGTTCCACAACATTCAATGCAAGAACCCACTTGCATTTCCATGAGAACTGTTACGCCCGTACCTGTTTGTTTTCCCGTTCCCCGTTTTGTCCCGTTAACCGTTTCCCGTTTCCCGTTTCCCGTTACCCTATAATTGTAAGGTTTCGCCTAATGAGAAAGGAGCCAAAAATTCAGTTTCATTCTCAGCTCTTCCTCTCTATCT
>JAOVVI020015500.1:0-11167 GCA_028571085.2 Nepenthes alata | reverse complement strand
AGTGACTGGAGGTGGACTCGTAAGTATAGCCTTCAGTCCAAACTCAGCAGAAGGACTTAATTTGCCATTGGTTTCTTGATCAACGGCTTCAAATAGTTTATATAAACCTTCCATTGACAGGGTAAAATGAGGTTGATAAATCTCCCTTTTCTGTGATATCTGCAAGGCTGATATGACTACTTTCAAAATAGATTCGACCAAAAACACATCTTTCTCCACTAATTTTGAGCCACTGACTAGTATTTTGAACAACTGAGATGAAAGATCTGAAAGCTGCTCAAATGCATTCTTTTGAAGCCAATTTGCACAGCCTCTTGATGAAACAACATCATTGGCTACCTAAAACAAATAAGAAAAAAACTTAATCAACACGTATTATCAAAATCAACATTTTGATTGAGCAGAGAAGACACAATAGAAGTTGTAAACCAATGGGTAACGAAAAAAACCAATTGATCAAGACGATTCCACTATAGAAATACTTAGTATTTTATAGAAATGTATTGTCTATAGAATAATGCTATTCTTCATGCCTTGGATTCTAGGGAGGCAATAAATTACGACAAATATTGGGAGGTAATGCTCTAGATTCTTCATGCTCTAGATTCTTGGGAGGTAATTTTTAATTAGAGCATTTTAAGTAGAATCATATAGATATAACTGTCATTATCAAGCAAAACAAGTTTGAAAGTGTGTAATTGGGTCCGCAATATGGATGAGAATCCTAGTATCAATATCGGTCACAACCGTATCAGTATTGGATGATACATACCAGTGTTAGACGCAGTTCATTTTTTGCAAAACAAAATCAAATGAAGGGGGAGAATCTGGACTGTATCGTGTGTATCAGACCATATTCGACATATTGCGATTTTAATACTGTATGAGAAAATATCGGTATCAAACGGGCCTGATGTAGAAACTTCGTGCACTAGACTGCTATTCTTTGTGTTGGCTTCATTTGCTCCATCCATTAGAAGATATATAAAAAGAGAGAAACTAGGCCAAAATAAAACATATTTACTACTACATTTATAGCCCTCAGTTTTCCAAAACAAATGCCAACAAAAGAATCTCACTAGTATCCCCAAACACACACCCGACTAATGCACCTTGAGAATTTTGTTCTCAACTTCAGGATTTATATTTTTAATCATAAATGAGTCAGACAAATAGACAGTAATTCAAGAGCTTTTGAATTACCAAACATGGAAATTGGGTAATTTCAAAGAACCAATTCTCAAGCGACTACTTTTGGAATTGATGGATTCCCAGGATTTATAATTACCGCATACAA
This sequence comes from Nepenthes alata, assembly GCA_028571085.2. Lineage (NCBI taxonomy): Eukaryota > Viridiplantae > Streptophyta > Magnoliopsida > Caryophyllales > Nepenthaceae > Nepenthes > Nepenthes alata. Next base: position 9,870 of record JAOVVI020015500.1, on the reverse strand, counting down.
ATAACACCTAAATTCTTCCTCATATTACCTCTATACTTACTAAATGTCTGTTGGAATACAAAAGCTAAAACTATATTCCTCGTAAATTAATGCATGCATGTTATTTAAAAAATACTGTCACATAAGACCTAACTTTCCAGATTTTCCAGCCAACCATAATATCAGCAAAAAGTATGTCATCATCTTGCAAAGGTATAGGTTCGTTTAAACAAATGCAAGTTGATATTTTTATAAGTTTGAAGGCAGAAAGAGTGAAAATTTTCAGATAGAAGGCAGATAAAACTCCAGTCATTACCTGAAGTAACAAATTCAATTGTTTTGGAAAATATAGATCCTGAACCCCTTCTAGACTCAAAGAATAGGAGAGAACGGATGACAACCAAGGAACTAAACCACAATTTTCAACTAGATAGCGTGCCATCTTCTCAAATTTAAGAGACTTCTTCACCACCTGCAATCAAAACAAATCACAATTCAAACATTTCCCAACAGTAGCCTATACAAAAGAAATCTAAAATCATATTGATATTCTCAGATAGCCATAGAAGTGAGAGTTCAAACTACTTAATATATCTGTAATGACAAATGCATTTTGTGTATGTAGAATGATTGCATTTTGTGTATGCATTTTGTGTATGTAGAACGGCAGCACGGGAAGGGTCGAAAATAGGAGAAGAAGATGAAAACCACCATGCCCCATATAGATCCTCTCATTGAAAAGAAAAGGCAGAGAAACCCCCTAAATAATTACTAAAGCTTCTTTTTCTTTCTCATCGAAGTTAAAGAAGATGATGGATAGTCAAAGGGTAAATGACAAGTGTACAAACAAATGCTTTTCTTTAGTTCTTTGCTCTTCTTTAGTGGTTTTTCAAGCTTTTTCAGAACTTTTCCTCCACCCATTCCCAGCTCTATCACTGCTCAACACATTTATTAACTATAGTACTGCAGCTATAGAGCAGTAGTTTTTTCTTATACATTAATTCCCCAGCAAACTGAACATCTAAACATGTTTGAACAACAGTCAGAATGTAAAGTAATTAAACCTGAAGTACTTGGACTATTCACCTAACTGGTAGTGAGTTCGTCAAATCAATAGGAAGATCTACACAGAAATTCAAGATAGAAAATGAAGAAAATCAGATGCAAGGTGGCTTCCTAATCATCGGTAAACAAATTCAATGTCAAATAGAACTATCATATTAACTGCAGAGTGGTCACACAGATTTTATTTTGTTTTGGTTTTTTGATTAGTGCAAAGTATTCAAATACATTGCCGTGCAAGTGTTTATTAGTAGTCAACAGGATTGGAAACTACCAATTTTGTTTTGACCTTTGAAAAGGAGAAATAATTGGTTCTTTCTGTTTCCAATACCAATTTATACACAGATTGCAATAAATTAAGCTTAAAATTACCTGGAGAATCAATTCTTTTGACTCGTTACTGGAAAGAGGAGAAGCATAAAAACTAAGTAAAACTTCGAGAACAGAGTTTTTCAAATATATTTTTGCATCCTCTTCTGAATTAATTCCACTATACAGCAGAATAAGCATCCATAGCTTGTCTGTCTTAAAATTTACAGGGTCACTCCAGAAAAAATCACGAAAAAAAGGTATTCCCTGCCAAAAAAAATTAAGATGAATAAGTAAGAACCTGCACTGCAGCTTATGGTAAGCAAGTTGAGTAACATTAGAATGCACAGAGCATAAAAGTTAGATACTTGGCAACCAATAAAATTAGGTTTAGCAATCAATACCTTCATATTAATCCGAGGAGACCGCACTAAAAGTTTACTTATTGCTGCATAATGATCATTGGAAGGATCCAAAAGTACAATAGAAGCCTCTGCAACAAAAATAGCTATGATGGTAGGAAGCTTTTGCCATGGCTCTTCTATCCCATTTTGCAAACATATCAGAAGAAGCCGAAGCCTCTTTACTTCATTCTTTCTTCGGCATTTCTGTTATTCACAAAAGGCATCAATATAGAAAAGTTTTAGTTAAAATCTAGTGCAGAAAACTTCTACAATTACATAAAGGTGCATAACTAATTTGCGCAAAGCTAACAAATGAAAAATAAGATGAACAATAGGATCTAGGATCAACTAGTTTGCAATTTGATATAGTTCCAATCTGCAATGTCATCGAATGCAAAGCAATATGAAAAAGTGATGAAAATTAAAATTAAAAAAAAAAAGGATTTTTTAGTCAGGTGTTGGCTTTTATCAAAGCCTTATTTCTTCTTTCTGACAACTAAATTACTTGGGGTGGGAGAATATTGATTTCACACTGATTAATATCACAATAAACAAGTTCTGGGCTTCTGCAAACTTGGTTTTTTTAGTCAGATGTTGGCTTTTTATCAAAGCCTTATTTCTTCTTTCTGACAACTAAATTACTCAGGGTGGAAAACTCGTGATTTCACACTGATTAATATCACAATAAACAAGTTCTGGGCTTCTGCAAACTTGGTATGAAAATATACATCCCAAACTCCAAAGATCTGTTAAAGTCATACACAAAAAATGAACCTCCAACACAAATATTTCAAGCCCCATATCATACACATCCATTTAGGCTTTCATTCTTCCAAAAGCAGCTAAATTCGTTATGCTCAAAGTTGGCATTCTACCTCTAACGCACTCCTGAATCTCCCAAGAACCTCATATCCCAATTTCCTTATCCCATCATCAGGAGATGATATGCTAACTAATGCAATTGCAAGCAAGCCAAGACCAGCAAACTCCACAGGATCGAGGTACTCCATTGACAGGCTATGAATAGAGAAGCGCAAGATGAAAAGAGGATTATAAAGTTCTATCGTTTCACCTTCGGCAGAACCTGCCTGCATTGTACAAAAACAAGGAATTACTAAGAGAAATATAGTGGTGACTACAATTTAAAGAGAAGCAAGAGCAAATATAAATACCAAGCTAGCACACGAGAAAAGAATGGGTAACACTTAAGTCTAACTAAACCTGAAGATCATTTCTCACATTATCATTATGAAATTGGTCTGAGGATAAAGGCCCATCACATGCATTTCTTTTGTAAGGAAAATATAAAACTGTTGCTACACATAATTTAGGGTCAATGGGAAGATTTTCTCTGAATTGATTTCTCCTGTGGTCTCTTTCCATTTCAGACATTCCGCTCTCCAGTAAAATATCCTGCTCCTGTGCACGTTCTCTTCTGATTCTAATAGCTGCACTTCCCCACAGGTAATCCAGTTCAGCAAGCTTTCCAGATTCCATTTCCTCAGCTGAGTCAATTTCATCCATCAGGTTATAGATCTCCAAGTCAATTTCACTAACAGTTGCACTATAAGAAGACAAGAGCAAGAAAAGTAGCTCTCGGGTGTTTATGCCTGTATAATTATTAGAATGTGAAGCAGTCCCACGAGATTTCAAATTAAATAGTATTCTGAGCAACTTAACGACTTCCAACTGGATTATATTCACTTCAGACTTGCACAAATCCCTCCTTTCAGGGGTAACTAGATACCTCAAAAAGCTAGATATTGGTCTTAAAAACATGCCGGCTACATCACTACAAGCTGAATCATTAACAGATTGAATAGTTGGCGCTAACTGAGAATGACCAAGGAGGAGCTGGAGAAACAAAACAGAAGGCATATTCCCTTCTGACAATGAAGACAGAATATGCCGAAATATTTTCATAATAGTAGGATCACCAAACCTATGAAGCAAAGAAAGTCTAGCAATCTTTTCCAAGAATGGTATACAATCCAGCTGAATCAGGGCAGTTTGCATCTTCATAATCAATTCACAGATGCTTCTCAATACAAATACTTCCAAGAACCTGAACAACAAACAGTAGGAACTATTTTTTCCAGAATTCTCAAATGTATGTGGGAATTTGTTCACAATCAATTGCCAAGTAGAGACCAATGCATCAATAAACCTTATTCTTGATGAATCCTCTCCATCAGATTCCAAGTCAGGATGGTCACTGCCATCATGTGCCTCCTTCACAGGGAACTGACTGTTATCACCCTCTGAAAATAAGAGAATTCTACATAGACAAGTTTTTGTGAAGACTCTGTTAACTATGTTCAATAACTGGTTGAGTGAACAAGAATTAATTACTTTGATATCAAAGTCCAGGAGCTCATCAAACACAACCGAGCCAGGGAAAATTGAAAGAAATAACTTCAAGCGCTGGTTAATCTTTAATCCACTAATGGCAAAATGATATTGCAACATATCAACTGCTTTTGCAAGAAGACTATTGCTGAAAAGATGAAGAAGTTGCTCGCTTGATGAAGGCAAGGGATTCTCACATTCCACCTGAAATATGGTTCGAGACACAAAGTTCTTCCAATCAATGAAACCATCCATCAGAAGCCTTGAATAGAAGACAGGTATGCTTTCAATTTTCTTAGAATACTGCTTGCCAAATTTTGTGAGGATTGAATTGAGGTACAAAAGAGCAGCTGGCAGAAGCATCAAATACTCCTCATCGGAATGATAGCAGCTATGAGTCTCTTCCATCAAATTATCCTTGAGAAGAAATTTTCTATTCAATGTATCCAAAAAAACATGACCAAAAACTGACATATGCAAGGGGCTCATTTCAATCAAAACAAACAGCAACTTTGCCTTAGTAATGCTAATCCTGTGAACACAATGGGAAACTATCTCAATAGGAGTGCTAGCTATCACCCTGGCCATTTCCATACTTGATGGAAGGAAATTTTGCGTAGACTTAGACACTTGCACAGCAGTGACAGCCTTAAGCAAACATATGTCTGCAGAATTAAGATCAATTCTTGAGGAGCACTCAAGAGCCTTGGAATATATACTCTCAAACAAAGTTGCATCAAATTTCTTCTCTTTGGTTCCCCAAAATAAATTACCAGTTGCTTCATATGACAGCAACAAATGCCTAGAAAGCATCTCAAAAGCATAACTGGCAATAAAAAAACCTAAATCAATTGGAGAAATTTTGGAGGTTTTCCAAAGCATCAAATATTCAAGATCAGCTTTACTAAACATCCAATGCGCTAGTTCAAGCAATTCAAAGGGTGATATAAAGCACTTCAAAGCAAGAACAGCAGATAATGTAGGGAGCACATACGTTTTATCTCGTGTTACAACATATGTACTAAACCTTTCCTTAAATATATTGAAGATCTGCTGGAGCAACTTTTTGAAAGCACTCAAAACCTCATTTGTATAGACATAATTCTCAGCAATAGAATTCTGTCCACTGCATAGTCCTAACAAGTACTCAGATGTCAAAGCCAACAAATTCAAAATCTGACGATCCATTTTACAACCTGTCTGTCCCGATAAAAAAAGAACATTCTCTAAACTGTCCCCTAACATCTCTTCAGTAAGTTCATCACCGCATTGTAGAGGGCATGACAATGATGACTTAACTACAGGATGACTGAAGATAATTTCAGCCACTTGTTGACCATTTTGAATTGACAGAGAGACACCCATAGCTGTTGAACAACCAGAATCAGCATTTGCGAGCCGTAATTGTGACAAAATGTGTTCGACAAGTGTATAGCATGTTTCACAAAAGTGTTCCAGATTATCAGCTGATCTATCGCCACAAGACAACCATATCTGATGAATCCAGAAGAGTACAAGCTGCACAGAGGAAATTAACTGACCAGTTGTCAATTTAGATAACTTCGCCAAAAGCAACTGTTTAACTCCTGAATAATGCTTCACACAACCAGGAATGATAATCGCGGGAAATAACTGATAGAAAGGTGTTGTCCTCAAAAAGGAACCAAATGCAACTCCCACTGAATCAAATTTTTTACCAAAATGAATCTCAAGTGATGACAGATGGCTGTGCTTTGAATTATCATCATTGTTCAGCATTTCACTAGACATTGCTGCTGCACTCATTTCAAGACCAGAAGAGAACATGTCTGGCCATAGCGTATAAACACCATCAAAAAGACTTTGATCAAGGAAAAATACAGATGTCAGGAGGGAAAGACAAAATCCAGGAAGTTTCTGTGAAATAGTCATAATCGATGGCAAATTCTCTATTATCTCTTCAGGAGTTGTGCAAATCAAAGAGAAATAAAATGATTTACATACTCCCAAAAATTCACTACTGCGCCCACTCTTCAGGAATTTTTTTACTTCAATGAGTGTACTTGCAAAAGAACTGCTTGAACACTGGACATTTCTAGAGACAGAGAATGCATTGCAAGTTCCTCCACTTGATATGCTCCGTGAAAAAAACAATAAATATTTCAACGGCCTCCATTCACACGAGAGATTTGCAGGATCACAGACCACAAAACGATCCTCCACTCTCTCAGATAAAAATTGATTGATCAGATTAGACAATAATTCAGCTTCAACCTAACAAAATTATGTTCACCCATTAGTAGAATAGCAAAAAGCTTGAAATGAAAAGCTGTAGTACAACTTCTTACCTGAGTTTCTAAGACAAATTTCAATGTGTTAGAGACATATAAAGATATCATTGACTTCTCAGGCAAAGTAAAGGTTTCTGACTCAGCATTGAGCAACCTCAGACACTTCTCTAGAACACAGATGACAAGGGGGCTGAAACGAACAGTCATACCTGCAAGGGAAGAAAAATACTAGTTCAAAAATTTACACCAACTCACCCACTCACTACTTATATAAAAAATCTAATACAGGAACAGAAGCCATCTACGTCGGTGTGTTTGGCTGAGACAAATAAGGTATGAATAAACATCACCAACAATATTTATTCCCAACTTATTCCCATTACCTCGTTTGGTAGGAAAATAACAATGGGGAATATACCTACAAATATTTATTACTAGAAAAAGTGAAATCACTAACTCTATGTAAAAGACAAGCTTATTCATCACCGAAAAGTGGGAATATTAATCACCAGCCCCACCCCAACAGCCCAGCTCCGGACACAGTCAGCGTCGGCGAGCCAATCCCACAACCAATCCTCTGCCACTAGCCCCTAGCAGCATTCCCACCTTATTCCCGAATGTAATATTTATTCATCAAGTGAATCAAACAACTTAATATTTATTCTTAATTTATTCCTAGTAATACTTATTCTTCGTAATATTTATTCTACGTCATCCAAGTTCTTTTCCCACCAACCAAAATCACTTGAGGAATAAATAATACTTAAAAAGTCAAAAACCTGGCCAAAAGGGCAGAAGCACGACATTGTATTCTTCAAAGCTATGAACATTATTGGTTCAATCAGGCTAAAGATTTGTCTTTCAATTCCCAATTGAGCATTCCCAATGCATATGTTTTGCAGTTTAATTTATGCATAATGTACATAACGATATGCCACTACAAAACAAAACAAAATAAAACAGGAGAGGTGATGATATACTTCCACAGTCCTGAAAAGGAAAAGTATCCGTGATTTCGAAAAATCAAAAGAAAAGTTTTTTTATAAAGAAAAAAAATGCTTTGACTTACTGAACCCAGAAAATGCTTTGACTTCGATTAATTTGGGAATTGTATACAGCCTCTAGCAAAGCAAAAGGTAAACTATTGCATCAAAATATGTATTAAATTAGCAGCACATTGCTAGTCTAGGTCACCCAGTCAGGACAACAGTTATTGAATGAACAAGCAGCAACGAGTTTGTTTCGTCAGGGCTGGCACCAGCGATCTGATCCAGAATTGTCAGTTTTATTCTGCCCAATATTACTTGCACAGAATATAAAAGAGATAGAGGTGGTGCATGGGAACTCCATCATAGAAACAAAGGCCCAAAGCAAAACTATGTGAGCAACAGAAAGAAATACTACAGTCTTAATTACCTTTACAACCCTTTAAATGATGAAGAAGGCATCTCAAACGATCCCAATATCTGATTAAGTTATTTCCAAGGCTGGAAACTGCATCACAGAGAAATGAAACAACTACTGGAGACAAGATTTGAAAGAATTGAAGTTTTTGGTTTTCAACATGGATGCTATCTCTGGTATATCCAGGCAAAAACAAAAACCATGCTGCAACTTCCTGTGGATTACTGTCAAAGGCACCAGTACTCAGAATAGCGGCTTGTGCCAGGACATATGCCTGATCCTTTATCTCCCTGACAGGTGAATATATCAGCAAGTTGATAAAAGGCTGTAAATACTTATAAATTGAAGGCAAGCTTCCACCTAGAGAGCCAGGCATGGATGACCTGCTGATGTTGTCAATCAGCACGGGCAACAAAGATTGCAGTAGAGTGCTGGGCAACGTTAACGGATTTCCCGGAAGAATTTTGAAAAAATCATATGATACTTCCAACACTGTACACAAAGTCCGCTGCTCAAGAGAGCAACAGATCGAGACAGGAAATTGAGCATCAGTCTATCAATTATTCAGGACATTGAACATCAACATATGCTATCCAATCTTATTAAGCAACATCATAAATAACCATGGAACAAACTGAAGCATATGCATTTGCTGGAAAGTATGTCTGTTCACAAGATATATATTAGCCAGATGCCCATCTAATCAACCAGTAAGACCCAGCAAAAACCACAAATTGGAAAAAAAAAGTAAAAAAATGTAATAGCCGCAATCTCAAAGACATCCTAGCAACAAAATAATTGTGAGTGCCTAAATTTTCCCTTGTCTTCATCATTATTCACATTCTAATAAACTCTCAAATGCTATAAAACAAATGTGTGAAATAAGCTGAATAAAAAAATAGTGTAAATAAGCTATTGAATTTCAATAAACTGCTGAAATTGAACAATAATGCAGGTTGCAATTGAAGTCCTGGAGGATTATGATGCAACTTAAATATGGTTGTGATGCACTAGAAATTATTATTCCTCTTCCTTCACATGTTTAATCCTCTGTGTCTTTCTTGTCACCAAAATTGTTCACTAATTTGAAACAAGGTTTACTAGTCTAGCTGTTGTGTGCTGTGATGTTATGTTATTCCAGATACCTGATTGCTTGTCTGTGGTGTGCTTGCGTAGAATCTTTTGTCTACAGCAGACTTCCTCATTTTGAAATTTTGCTGTTCTTAAGACAAAGCTTCAATTTTGTTCTAGGCATTTAGTGTTCAAAACTTCAAAATTCTTTTATTACGTTCCATACTATGCTAGTATATGGTGCGGATTATTGTATCATTTCCCCTTCTCTTTTCATCTTCTCTCTTAAAATCAATAAATCTATAGTCTAAAAATAAAATTAAAAAAGAACACTTGATAGTAATTCAATTTAGTTTTTGAGCTTAGTTTTCAGGATCCTTTATCACCTTCCTACAACTCCCAGTTTGGAATGACGATAATCACATACTCTTTTTCCTATCTATTTCACATTTCCTCCAGGTGTGGTATTTGGATTCTCATAGGAGTTTATTAATGACAACTGTTCAGCAGTTCTTCCTCTTTTTTACAGTCATACTCTTGTCTTGCTTTTCAGTTACTGCTTTTATTTTCTCGTTTAACTCTCTTTATTCCTGTGCCACATGCTGACTTATTCTTGCCAGGAAAAGAAGCCAAAATATTAGAAAGGCTATACATGTGTAAAAGCAGTTATTTAGAATTTCATTATCCTCAATTATTGTTCAAACTTTTGAATTTGCATAATTTTACTATTCTATTAATCCGTAGAAAAAGCAGTGATTTTTCTCCTTAAGAAAAAAAGGGTGCATTAAATTGTGTTGGACTATCGTTTTTGATGGAGAAGAATGGCAAGTAGGCTAGTCTGTTGTTGAGTTTTTATTTTTTATTCTTTTTTGGGTAAGGTGCAACTTGCTGGGGGGTGGGGGTGAACATTGAATTAATCCACATTGTGATCTTATGGGACAGTCACCATTTTGCTACCACTCACTTTCCAGCAAATGCATATGCTTCAGTTTGTTCCATGCTTATTTATGATGTTGCTTAAT
>JAOVVI020015499.1:0-11168 GCA_028571085.2 Nepenthes alata | reverse complement strand
AACCAAACAATGGAATTCCTATTCCCGCGGGAATAGGAATTCCATTCCTCCTTTATTCCGCCAACCAAACGAGGCGTAATAGACTGATCCCCATCCTCAAACCTATGGCATGCACCTCTAAATCCACAAATCTTATATAATTATCTTTTTTGCCTGCACTTGCATAGTTATTGTCTACTAGAAAATAAGTCAAACAAAGCAACATATTAGCACTCTTAGGAAAGAGATCTTCTCTTTTTAATCTATTAGAGAACATTTCAGTACTTGAAAAGTTTAAGGTACCAATAGTTACTTACAGAAATTTGATTGAGTTAAAAAATGGTAAAATGAATATAGATTCTCAATTGCAAGGATAATTCCCAAGGGACTTCATTCATAATTGGAATCAGGGGATCCTTTTTAATTGATCATAGAATTAAGCCAAGCCATTATTAGCACCATTAGGATGAAAGAAAAATCTAACCATCCTGACAACCCATCCTCTTAACAAAGCAAGTCACATGCAATCAGGAAGTGGAATCTGCTTAATTTGACCTCTGAATCATCTTTAAATCAATAACCTTGTCGGGTCACTCTCATAATCTCCTTCATCAACCACCAAATTCTTTAAGTTCTACCACTTACTGAGCACCTCACACATATGTTCATGACCAACTTATTTATCAAAATGATTCACTTGGAGCAGACTCAAGGACTCTTTGGTACCTAGAGCCTCGCAGGATGTGCTCACAGCTCATCCACGCACTAAAAAATCCTCTTAGCAGGTAATAGACTATTTTTGGCATTAATTTGGCAGGGGATTCCATGAATGAACAGAACATTATCCCCATGCATTCATAAATTTTTGTAGTAATTTCTAAATTCGACTTCTAGGATAAGTTAATGAAACAAGATCCACATTATAACTTCATACATAATATGCTAAATCTCATTTCAATTCTTAACAAGCAAAAAGTTGTTGACATAATCCCCAATTGTCAAACTCAAGAAGCTGTTTCAGGATACTAGATTCCCATTGAACTTTATGTAAAATTTTATGAGATTTAAATGTGTGGATCATCAATGTCATTACACAAATTAATAATGCGGAATAAAACATTATTAACTTACCTGTATCCATGCCCTCTTTCTTTTCTAGAAGAAATTGGACTTGATTTTCCTCCATTCACCCTTGTCTCTCCTCCTCAATAACTTAAAAAATTTTATTTTTTATTTTTTTTATTTTTTTTTGGTGTAAAGATGTACAGGCAATTTTCTAGACATACCCCTTAGATAAGACAATTACGCGAAATTGCCAAAACTCCCTCTTAAATATGAAAACCATCTTTATGTTTATTCAGAAAAAAACTGCCCTTATTAAGACTCACATGATGAGTATCGTATATAGAAAGATTACTAATTACTTAATTACTTAAATAAGGATCTTTATATCGAAGAAACTATAACACTCAAAATTCTCAAAAAAAAAAAAGACAATATATTACTCATAACAACATTTCTGTAACAACAGTGAAATATTTAGTCAACGAATAGGAAAATTTCATATCATAAGAGAATTAGGCTACTAAAGTACCATCGAACAGTCCCAACACTCGCAATTCTTTCAGCAAGAGTTAAAATGAAAGTAAACAATTCGGTCCTTCTGTGTAGCTTTTCTTACAAGAAAAAGGACAATAATGGGTAGAGAGAACAATGAAAATTTTCATAGAAACAATGAAAATAGAATAGAATTATCAATTCAAGAAGAAAGAGATTTCCAATTAAGCCACTCAAAGATAATTAATTTTCTGATTAATCCTATTTATATTCCCTCAAAAACAGTTCTCTAATCATTATAATTAGATGCTTTTGTAATTGAATAGGTCTTACATAACTAAAGAAGTTATAATCACTAACATGGCATGCCTTTGTCCGAGCGGGTACAACATAACCATGATCCCCCACTCTTTCATCAAACAGCCGGTGATACTCCATGTGGACAACGGTGATGCCGTCTTAGCCAATAAAACCACGATCCCCCACTCTCCCATCTTATGGCTAGTGTTCCTTCACATGGACAATTGTGATGCGCCTTCTCGCCCCATTCATGTATTTCTAGCTACTACAGCTGCTAGTCTGACTCCCTTAGTTTGTCTGCCACTTCTCTCTGGCCCTCATTCGATGGCCCAAATAATGGCAATTGGACAGCTGTGTTGAATTCGTTTCTGGGCCCCAATTTTCATTTGGCACGTGCAGTCTCATGACTTTCCTGATTTTCATCCTTTCTCCCGTAGAGTTTTCTTCTCCTTCCAGGGTTTACTCTGTTTATTTCTTTCATTTGTTTTCTACCTCTAAGCAACCCTTTTAGAAGTTTATTCATAATGGTCGGCCAACAAAGCTCCCTCCTTTAAAGCATCTTGCCTTCAACGTGAAAGCATTTGAGCTTGAGATAGTGAAGGGGCTCTCAGGTGTTATTTTTATAAGTGGTTTCTTTCTATTTAATCAAGAACTCCACAACCTTCCTTTCTGCTATCTTCTATACCCTTTGTCCCACTGCTTGTTCAGGCTCAGGCAAGATTTCTCCTTCAAAACTAATCGGAGGCAAGGATGGCAGCACTTCAAATTTGGACCTAGCTTGTTTCTTTAGCACAAAATCCATGAAACACCTGATGGATCTTTGCAGATGGAGAGCAAGCTAGTCAGTAAGCCACAATTCCTACCGTCTCCGTGATTTCATATGATTCAAAGTATCTATATGCTAGCTTCAAATTCTTTCAAAATGATATTAACTTTTGAAGGCATGGTTGCAGGCAAAGATAAATAAAGTCCCCGACTTAGAAATCCTTTTCCCTTCTATGTTTATTGCACTGTTTTCTCATGCGTGCTTGAGTTTTCTACAAATTCTCTTAGAAGGTCTAGGATTCGGTCATGTGTTCATAGCTCATTGTACACTACCTCATTGGTGATAATCCATTTAACAAACCTGACCAACTTTGGGGGCATGCATCGATAGACAGCTTTGAAAGAGGTTATTCCAGTCGAGTAATGTTGATTAGTGTTATCCTATCATTCAGCCATGGTTAGCCATTTTAACCAAAATTTGAACTTATCATCCACATAGCATAAATATTGTTCCAAACTCTTGTTCACAATTTTACTCTAGCCGTTAGATTTTGGGTGAACTATATTGCAATCGGATCCCTTGTAACCTAAACAATTCCTTCCAAAAAGAGATTGTGAATATGGCATCTCTGTTACTGACTATAATTCTAGGACTTCCATGTAACTTTACAACATGAGTGAAGAAAAGTTGAGCAATTTTTGTGGCTATGTAAGAATGAGTGAAAGGTATAAAATGGGCATATTTGGTTAAACAGCCTGCGACTACCAAAATACTATTATATTGTTGAGATGAGGGTAGATTGATGCAGGGAGAAAGTAGGGAAGGGAAAGGAGAACAAAAAGAAGATAGACAGAGGGAGTATCTAGATCAGAGAGAATGGTAGAGGCCAGAAAGAGGGGAGACTAAAAGGGAGAGCAAAAAGGAAATACAATCACTCAATATTTTATTCAATTCATCAAGCATGCCTCAAATAATAAAATTTAGGGTCCTTATATAGAGAAACCTTAATCCTAAGATAATTTAAAAATAAATATAATTTTTTAATTAAATATGACATAACTTTCTAAAATAATAAAAATAAAATCAAATAAAATCAAATTAAACTTTACTAATTTAAAAATAAAATCAAATAAAAAATAAAATCAAATTTTTTCTAATTTAAAAATAAAATCAGATCTTTTCCAATTAAAAATAAAATCAAATCTAATTGAAAAAAAAATCTTCACTAATTAAATAAAATTAAACTTTACTAATTTAAAAATAAAATCAAATGAGTAATAAAATCAAATCTCTTCTAATTTGAAAATAAAATCAAATCTCTTCTAATTCGAAATAAATCAAATCTAATTTAAAAATAAAATCAAATCTCTTTATCCATGATGTTCACATTAATTCTTCCCGAGTAGCTGTAACTCGACCTCATCGAGTAAAACCTCTATAGTCATTCACCAACCTCAAGATGAGTGACTACGCAATCCTCCAAATGGGCTGACACTTTTGGCATCACTCCATCACCCCATACATCTGTCAGTTTGCACCCTTGTTTGTACCCCTGTCCAATGAAGTGAGTATGCAATGTGGCAGTATATGACATAGACATGATCATTCTGCTTGCAGTAGTAGCTCTAACTAATTGTTGATTTTAGATCGTTTGTGATGTAATGAAGGGGAAGACAGGAGAGGAGAAAGAAAGTGAATGGGAAGGAAACAGAGTGATGTGAGAAGCAGAAGGAATAAGAGAGAAGAAAAACAATCACAATTCGATGCAGGAAAGGGGAACCTGCTCTTATACCAAATTTGATGCAAGGAAGAGGGAAAGTAGGGGAGGGGAAGGAGGACAGAAGGAAGAGAGACAGATGAAGAGTACAGATCAGAAAGAGGGCTAGAGACCAGAAAGAGGGGAGACTAAGAGAAAGAGGGGAAAGGAAAGCACAATCACTCAATAATTCATTCAATTCATCAAGCATGCCTCAAACAACAGAGTTTAGATCCTTATATAAAGAAATCCTAATCCTAAGATAAGTTTAAAATAAATATAATTTTTTAACTAAATATAACAACTTTCTAAAATAAAATAAATAAAATCAAATAAATTTTTTACTAATCAAAGAAAGTGAAACTCTATTAATTTAAAAATAAAATTAAATTTTTTCTAATTTGAAAATAAAATTAAATAAAAAATAAATATAATTTTTTTACTAATCCTAATCCTAATCCTAAGATAAGTTTAAAATAAATATAATTTTCTAACTAAATATGACAACTTTCTAAAATAAAATAAATAAAATCAAATAAATTTTTTACTAATCAAATAAAATAAAACTCTATTAATTTAGAAATAAAATCAAATCTTTTCTAATTTAAAAATAAAATTAAATAAAAAATAAAATCAAATTTCTTCTAATTAAAAATAAAATAAAATTAAATCTCTTCATCTATGATGTCCGCATCATAGATCTTCTATGAAATCCATAGAGAGGTCCAACCACAAGAGCTCGAGTATAGGTAGGGGGGTGAAGGAGACCGTACAATTTCTATGGGTCAATTTTGGTGATTTAACAAATGGAGCACTCCTTGCCAAATTGTTTGATGCTTCCTCGCATTCTTTTCCACAGAAAATCTGCCTCAACTTGGCTCAAGGTTTTGAGATGACCTTAGTGTCCAGTTGGAGGGCTAGCGTGGACCTATTCCATCAATTGTCTTTTAATTTTCAAATTTTAACCTATGAATTTTTTCCATTTTTGAAAAGTATCCCATTTTTAAGTCAAACCTATTAGCCTGTGATGTTACTTCGAGAATTTGCCAAAGGAGATTCTGAACGTCGGGGTAGGCTTGGTAAGAGATCTTGAGCTTGTTAATCCAACTCAAATTCAAGTAGGATACCATCATGAATTTGGTTCCACCTCCTTTCAAGATAGAGCATCCACGACCTTGTTTTCATGGCCGTGGTTATACTCAATAATAAAATTGTAATCAGGTAGCTTAAAATCCATTTCTATCGTGACAAGGTTTCAACCTTTTGTTGCAAAAGGTACTTGAGGCTTTGTTGATCAGTTTTGACCGTAAAGGCTTGTCCTAGCAAATAGGATTGTCACTACTTAATTGTCATAACTAACACAAACAACTTCTTTTCATTAAGTCGAAAAGTAGAGAGTCCTCCCCTTAAGGGCATGGCTGATAAAGGTTATTAGTAGTTGCTCATACATTAACATAGATCCAGTGCCTACCCCTGAAGCATCACATTCAATAAATCACCTTGAAGAGAGTATATGGCCCGGCTATACACAAATGTGATCCAGACATAACGAATATTTTCATGAAATCAAGTCAAGTCAAAACAAGGGATTGGAACACTAACAATTTAAGGTTTTGAAAGGCCTCATCGGCCTCATTAGACCAAGCAAACACATTCTTTTTCTACAGGGCTGTGAGAGATGCAGCTATTGCTTTGTAGTTTTGAATAAATTTTTGATAATATCCTATGAGTCCCAAAAAGCCCCGCAAGGACTTAATAGTCCTTAATGATCTCCAATCAAGCATGGCCTTTATCTTGGAGGGATCGGCTTTTACCCCTTCCTTTAAAATCACATGCCCCAAGTAATCTATCTCCTTACGAAAAACTTACACTTACTCATCTTGGTATACAACTGATGAGTTTTCAAAACCTACAAGGCCTTTTTGAGATGAATTTCATGTTCCTACTCCATAAAGCTCAAAATCAGAATATCATTGAAAAATAGGAGTATGAACTTCCTAAGAAGGGCTGAAAAATCTCATTCATGAACCCCTAGGACATGATTGGAGCATTGGTCAGGCTGAATGGCATTACAAGGAACTCGCAATGTCCCTCATGAGTTTGGAGCACAATTTTAGGAATGTTTGATTCCCTCATTCAGATTTGATAATACCCCAACCTTAAATCAAGTTTCGAAAAAATTGTGGCTCCATGTATTTCGTCTAATAATTCATCAATGACTGGAATGAAAAATTTATCTTTAATTGTTTCATTGTTTAAAGCTCAGTAATCATGCACATTCACCAACTCTCATCCACCTTCCTCACTAACAGAACCGATGGTTGAGTATGGACTCTAACAGGGCCATACAAGCCCTGATGACAGTAAGTTTTGCACCAATTTCTCAATTTTGCTTGTTAAATAGGTAATGGTAGGGTCTTACACTCATTGGCCTAGTCATCCTTGAGCACAATGTGGTGAAGCAATCCTCTCGTGAAAAACTTGTTCAAATGGCTTTAACAAGTTAATCACATTTTTTAGTAACTCTAGTGTTTCTCTTTATTTGGAGCTGTCTAGTAGTTTAAGCACTACTTGTTTTCTCTAAGCAGAATTCGCGGCCACGCACTACCCTCCCACATAGTATCTTCGTCTATCTTCAATCCTTGCAGGCGCACAATCCATCCCTTGTCCTAGAACTCCATTTGAAGGGTCAGGAAATTTCAAGTGATGGGTCTTAGAGTAGACAACCATTGTACTCCTAAAATTGCATCACAACCGCCCAAAGCAAAAATAAGGAAGTTGGCCTTGAATTGGTGATTCTGCAATTCCAGAGTCGCATCTTTGCAAGATCCCTCCCCTTGCACTATTTCTCCATCAGCGATTTGGACTCATATTTGTTTGTTCCGACCTTCACTGCGTCGTCTGGACTAGACTAGCATTAAGGAAGTTATGTGTACTTCCCAAGTCAACTAGAACTACCCATAACACTCCATTTATCTTCCCTGTTACATGCATGGTTTTGTAGTGTAGGGCTCCTATAATTGCATGCAATGATATCTCCACCCAAGATTCATGATAGGGGTCAACTTCTCAAGGTAGGGGCTTTTCAGGCCCCTGCTTCAAAATTTTCTCCTCTGTCTCAACCGCTTCTCCTAGAAGAGTTGGCGTTTGGCACATTATACCTGAGGTTCCATTTTTCATTGCATGTATAACATAGGTCTTGTTCCCTTCTCTCCATCTATTCAAGTGTGATCCGGTGAACAACCATCTTTGGTTTGGTATCGGCTCTTGATGAGCCAGTTGCTATGAACAGGGAGCGATGATGTATATGGCCTCCATTCGAGGCAGTTTGACACCAATTCACTTTTTTTCAACTCATAACAAACTTCTCGTGAATTTAGGACATTCTAAAAACCTGACGAAGGCAGGTTGGGTTTTAATAGTTTTACAGGATAACAAATCTCATCCTTTAAGCCTCCCAAGAACTAGCCTAATTTCACCTAAGATGAGACATTAATCAGCCGATTTGTGATGGCCTCAAAATGGACCTTATACTCAGCAATGCTCCCTATTTGTCTTAGTCTCTGTAATAATTCCATGAGATCAATAAGCTAAGTTCCCAAACCGAAAAAGCAAAGCTTGAGCAAAAGTCTCCCAATTTTCAAAGTCTCTAGCTTCTTCCACTCCTTGGAAACAAATCAGGGCTTCCCTTCCATGTAAAAGGAAGCTAACAACACCCTCTGAATATTAGGGGTTTGGCAGAGCCTAAAATATTGTCTTGTCTTATAGACCCAACCATTAGGGTTTTCACCATTGAACTTTGGAAAATCAATCTTGACAATCCAATGAATGTTAACTCCTAGTTGCTCCTCTTTCTCCCCTCTAGGCCGACAAGTTTAAGCAAGGAGTAGAGTGGCTTGTGGGTTTGCAAGTAAACCCTTGTACAAATTGAATAAATGTCTCATTTATGCTGAGCTTGAGCTGCTCCATGCATTGGTTGTTGTTCAACTCTAAATTATAGGACCTCTAGTTTCCTGCAACTACCGCTTCTATTAGTTGATTCATTCGAGTTTCCTCTGCCACAACTTGTCTCAGATACCAATTTTAAGAAAAAATTTGGTCCTTCTGTGATGCTTTTCTTGCAAGAAAAAAAGGAAGAGAATGGATAGAAAGGGTGATGAAAAAATTTCATAAAACAGTGAAAAGATGACAGAATTTTCAATTCGAGAAAATTGAGATCTTCAATTAGACCACTCAAAAGAAATTCATTGTCTGATTAATTCTATTACATTCTATTGTCTATATTCCCTCAAGAAAAGTTTTCTAACCACTTTAGTCAGATGCTTTTGCAACTAAACAGGCCTTACTGAACAGACCTCACATAACTAAAGTGGTTATATCAACTAACAACTGGCTAGAAGAGTGATGCTGTTGTCACATGCAATGTGCCTGTCATATGGCCCGTGGGCTTTGGGTGGAAGTCAAGTATACGCCGTGCCTTTGTCTGGGCTGGCACAACTTAATCATGATCCCCCACCCTTTCATTTGACGACTGGTGATCTTCTACGTGGATGATGCCTTCTCATCCAACAAAACCACAATCCCGCACTCTCATCTGACATCTATTGATGCTCTACGTGGACGATGGTGATATTCATCCTTCTCGCCCCATTCACGCATTTCCTCCTGCTGCTGCAAGTCTGACTCCCTGAGGCTGTCTGCCACTGCTTCTCTGGCCCTCATCAGACGGTCTCGATTATGCCAATTGGATGGTATCTAAGCCCCCATTTTCATTTGGCACTTGCAGTCCCACGACTTTGCTGATATTCATCCATTCTCCCGCGGCGCTTTCTTCCGCTTCTAGGATTTACAATGTTTATTTTTTTTATTTGTTCTGGCACCCTTTCGAATGTTTATTCATAATTGTCCATTGACATAAAAAGGAAAAAGGAAGCCACAGTATACCTGAAGGTTGTTTTTTTTTATGTAAGCCCAAATGAGCTTCAAGGCTTCGGTCCTCGGAATCTCTGAAACGCCGCCGAGAAACGCTTGCATTTCAGGGGATACTGGACGCGGCTTCATGATGCCACGTGGCTCCCGCTTTCCCGCCGTTGACGTGTCCCGATTCGACGCTACGGCATAAGTTGTGACGCGGACAGTTCGCATGTCCATGATTGGTGGAAGAAAAGCTTGGCGCACAGGCGAGTCGGCTAAGTTAACAAACGGTGTGACGCCGGCTAAGAAAG
Source organism: Nepenthes alata (assembly GCA_028571085.2). Lineage (NCBI taxonomy): Eukaryota > Viridiplantae > Streptophyta > Magnoliopsida > Caryophyllales > Nepenthaceae > Nepenthes > Nepenthes alata. The sequence continues at coordinate 1,585 of JAOVVI020015499.1, read as the reverse complement.
CCGATGAGAAACGAAGGTACATGGCCATTGTCTTCTTGAGGACGACGATATGGTGTTGTTCACCTGCTCCACGCAAGAAATCGAATAGGGTTTTGTGGGCAGAGAGAGAGTGTGTGTGAGTGAAAGAGACGATGTGGCAGAACGAATAAACACCCGCTGTTATCCGGTCTTTAATTTTTCCCGTTTCCGAAGTTACTAAATTGCCCTTCCCTTCTTTGTAATTCCTTTTTCTTTTCCGTTACAAAAGAATAAATTTGAATACCCATTATGTTTTATATTTTATATCTTAAATTTATTATTTTTATTTATCTAAAATTTTGTAATCTCTATTTTTCTTTATAAGAAAATAAAAAAAACTGAGAATATTATGATAAATATCCATTTTATCTATGAAACGACTTAAATATGAAATATAAATACTAAAAATATATAATTATCCTAAAAGTTCATTCTGATTAGATATGCTTAAAGTTATAAAATTTTAACGCCTATAATTTTATACTTTTTAAAATTATAATGAAAAAATCACCAAGACTAATTAGAGAAGACCTTTAATACTTTTTACTCCTCAAATGTGTTCTTACAATAGCAATAGTTCACCAAAATTTCTTTACTCATGATCTTCGTAATGTTTTGATAGTATTGATGCATTGGGTCCGAAGTATCGTGCGAATTAAAGAGCCTTCGTATTCTTCACATTGGCTCGATCTCAAATAGATTCGATCTCCCCATCTCTTAACTTGGGCCCTGCGCATCATAAATTATAAACAAGATGTTAGAAAATGACGGGAGATTTTTTCACCGTAAATATTCCGACGCTCAAATTAAAAAAATTTTTTAGGAAATAAAAAAATGTAAATGTGAAGGTAAACGTGATAAGGATTGCACAGATGTAAGTATGTAAGAGGTGTGAATGATAATTAAAGGAAACTTGGGCTCCTTTAGTGTACTGCAATGAGTGGTTCACTAAAATAATTGAGCTGCAGCGATGGTTTTGGATGGAAGAGAGCTGGTTCTTTATCATTGTGTTTGTATGTTTGAAGCTTAACGTGGGATAACTTTGAGTGGGTTTCAAGTGAGTTTGAATGCAGGATCTTAAATCTTGTATCCCTTTTTTCATTGTAGGAGAAGATATTTGTAAGCTCTGTGGATGAGGCTTTTGGGCGTAGAAACCTGTGACAGATAGCTTACTTGGGTTCGCTGGCCGCTGAGCGTCGGCGGTAGCTAGTAGTATCAGTTGTCGCCTTATGGTGACGCGATGATGGTCTTCGGGTGTAACAGGCATAGGCTTGGTTGACTTTTGTTGGAATTGGTTGAGCTACTGAAGGATCGCGAGCACCACAACTTGATAGGGCTGACCTCATCTTCCATTGACTGTTATTTTCTAAGCTGGCATCTCCTGCATTGCCAATTTATAATTGTTTTAGGAGTGGCGCAAGTGGATGGTAATTAAGCGTGTGCCAAAAGTGTTTAGTGGGCCTTACTCCAAATCTTCCGGGTCTCATCGACTGGTTGGGCCTATCAGCTGATTAGGCCTCTTTGTTGCTGGTTGAGCCTCGTTAATTTCGGCCCATATTCATATTGG
>JAOVVI020015497.1:0-11169 GCA_028571085.2 Nepenthes alata | reverse complement strand
AAAATGTTTATTTAAATATAGATTTAGGTATATTTTTATATAATTAATAAATTTTATGTAAATTTTTTTATTTAAATATATAATTAGGTAATAATTTAAATTATATATTATAATTTTATAACATAATTTATATTTAGTTATTTTCTATATATCAATAATTTTTTTACAAAAAGTACTTAAAAATAAAAATATCTATATTTTGGTCTAAGTCGACCCATATTAGATTATAAATATGTTTAGTTTGGTCCGTTTTAACGGTCATAAATTTTTATTTAAACTCGATTTTTATCCGTTTCAAATTTGATTTTTTTTTAGCCTAATTTGGATAATGATAAATAAAAAAAATATTTTGGAATAGTTATTATTTAATAACTAAAAAAAATATGAAAAAGAAATGATATTTTTTATCTATTGTTTTGAATGAATAATAATTTTTTTTAAACTTATTATTTCTACTATTAAAATAACAAAATAATATTTTTATTTAAAAAAAAATAAAATTAAAATATTTATTCTATCCTATCAAATAAAATGTAATTTTTGATATTGATGAACCAAAAGTTAAAATAAAAATTAAAATGTATAATAAACAAGAAATAATAATAAAATTGGGATAAACCCAAGCTCCCTTTATAAATTACGAATAAAAGGTTAGATTCCTACAATTAATAAGATCCAAAGCTATTTTAATTGACAGGCCGCCTGCGTCCACCTCTTCCACCGATTGATTTCCTTCTTCAACGTCGCACGAAGGTAGCGAAGCCTAGAGAGCCAGGGAGACGGGCAACAAACTGCAAAAATGGCGAGATACTGTGCTGTTCGGTCGCCTTTCTTACGCTCTCTTCTTCATCAACAACACCTCTCTCCGTATTCTTTTCGAGCACTTTCTACTTTCGCTTCGCGTGCAAAGGCACTGTCATCCCGTCCTCCGCTTGCTCCTTCCACGCCAGTCTCTACTTCCACCACACACGCTTCATCTCTTTTCTCTCCTTACCGTTTACTTCCTTACAGGAAGCTCTCCTCCGACACAGGTCTATCCCTCTCCCTTTTTATTATATATTTATTCTATCAATTTTTGCCGAGTAACATTAACTAAAATGCGATTGGTAGTTTTTCAGTAATGATGGATTTTAGAAGTTAATTCGTTGAAATTTGTCAATTTTTTTAGTGAATTACGGCCTGCATTTGTTAGTTGTATGAAATGTTTCATGTGATTTTATGTCCATGGACCTCAGCAGTTGATGCATGAAGTCATCAATTTTTTCTGTTAAATTACTTGGTTAATTTCTTTCTTTTATGCACTTACAGTGATTCTTTATTTTTCCATTTTGTTGATGCTTGATTGGGGATTTAGATGTACCATCCAATATCGTTCTTATTAGATCTGAGGAAGATTTGAATGATGCATTCCGGAAGGCAGAAGGTAAATTGATTTGTGCATTTAATTTTGTTGTCAGTATTAATATGGTCATTATGCTATTTTAGCTGCCTTGGAACTACTGTATTGTTGTTTTTTCAGATGAATCCTTGCCGGCCATATTTTATTTCACTGCAGAGTGGTGCGGGCCTTGTAAGTTTGTCAAATTCGAATAGTTTATGACGAACTACTTTTCAATTACAATATGTTTTTTGGCTGGGTATTTTGGCAATGTTGGATGTTAAACTTAGGTATACACATTTTTTCAGGTCGTTTTTTATGGCCTAGTTTGAAGAATCTGAGTAAAGACTTATCTCATATAACTATCTATAAAATTGACATTGATCAGGTAACTATATTATACTTTTTTTTTTTACAGAATTACACAGTTGTAAAATGTTATGTTTCTCTCTGGATGAACCCCTGCCAAGTTTTTTTAGTTTCACTATTGATCTTATTATGTGAAAATAGCAGTTAAAGCAATGCCCATTCACCTTCTTTGGTGGTGATGAACACATCTGCGTGTGAAATGCTACATATGTGAATTCTTGGAAATTTGTGCATGTTTTGTAAACATTGTCGACCAAGCAGTAAACACTCATCTAAAATGGAGATTGTATATCCCAAAAAAAAAATTATATATATGTATGTAAGACCTCTCTACTTAAGTATATGCACTAAGTGTAGGGAACTTTCATCCTAAGGGTTCCTTCTTTTTAATTCTTTTTCTCTTTGATATTTGTAGTAGCTGAAGGAATTAGACCTGGAGCCATCTTTTAATTGATCCATGTTACCAGTTTTCCATTATTGATGGGTCCGAATATCCAGCAATGAAGTTTTGGACCCACAAAAAAAGCACTGTTATGTACAAGTGTTATGTGTATAAGGGGATCTAGGTACTAATTAATGGATGTATTTCACGTTTCACCCCACTAATGCAGAGGGAGGTAGTATTAAGCAATCTCTGAGTAGTAGTGGTATATTTTTTTGTTGCATCTTCCTGTCCAACTACATGGGGTAGAAGTGGTGATCCATTCCTTTGGAAGATTCTGCTGAGGGTTTCTTTCTTAGCTTGGGAGGCAACTTGGAACTGTAATTTCCCCCAAGCTTACTTATAGAGAAGTGGGTATTACCATGGAATTCTATTGTGTTCTATCTGAAAGGAACCAGGAAATGGTGAACTGCCTTTTATTGGATTGTAAATTGGGAAATAACACATCAGCCAGGACGTGCATGGATGTGATTGGTAATTTAGTGGAACCTAGCAAAGTTGGTCTGCATCTATGCTGTTAAAGGCACGCATAGGCTTGGGGCTCAATGCCTGGCACTTTAACATACGTAGGCGCGCTTCACTGCAAGAGGTGCATGCCTAGGATTTAAGCACGCATCTTTTCTTTAGGCTCAAGGTGTGTGCATTGAGCACCTCATATATTTTTTTTCCTGAAAATATTAAATTAGTCATTATATTTAATTGTTACTTTTAATACAAACTCGGTGTTTGTTCCTTCGGTCAAATTTTCATCCTTATTCCGATGTCGTAGCCGATCTTGTAGAAAACATGGTTATTGGGAGTGTGTTTCTCTTCTTCATGGATTGTCTTGGCACTCTATTATAATTTTTTCACTGTGTAAGTGCTAATATGATGTTGGAGCTGTAAGGCTAGCTATACATATGAATCAAATGATGCATGGAACTAAGAAAAGAGGAAAAAGAGAACATGAGGAGTGTAGCTGAAAAGAAAATGCTATAAAATCCAGCTGGTAAAATATTAAATGAACTCATTTGTTTTTTGGGAAAAAGTAGTATTTAAAGAAAATAATATGAGAGAAGGGGCTCCAAGATGATACAGAAACTTGGAATCTATGCTACATATTTTACTGGTGAGAAAGGTTTATTTAATTGAGTTTAGTGATACTTAAAGTGGGAGGGTATGCATAAGGACTTGCATTTGACTTTGAATCAACCATCAGGAAATACTACGAATGGTAGAACAGGTTAAATATATCCAACCAGGAATAGTATTAAGGCTTTTAATGTATCATTGTGCTAATAGTAATCTAATGTGATACCTCTGATATGAAGCACATTATGAAAAATTACAAATTTATTAGATATTGTTATACAAGACAGTAAATAATGAGATGTGTAAGCTGTGGACTAAATGGGGTGGTTTGAAGTGTCACTTTTGTTTGAAATCCTGATTTAGTTCCGATTTTATGGAGTGAAATTTACTCTACTATGTTCTACTATGACTTTTCGCCTATGCATCAGTCTACAATTTTTCACCAGTTTTATGAATATAGGAGCTTTTCAGCCAACTGCTGTTATATTTTTAATTCCTGTGTGGATTGCATTTGTATGGGCCTGATCAAGTCTTTAAGGGCCCTTAAAGTCTCCCAAGGTCATGGCTTACTTGATTTGTCATCTTGGAGTTAAATTATATGCATGCAGCTTGTTAACTCTTCAATTTTCCTGCTGCCTACTGTTTTCTAGTTTGACGCTTTATATGCAACATGACTTGATGCCCTCTTCTTGTTTTTGAACCAAAATAAGCTGTCTAAGATGAACTATGATCATGTAATCTTCATGATGTTTTGCTACTCTAGCTTTTTGCTCAGTTTGAACTTTGGAGCCGGATACCAGTATTTTTCCCCTTGCAAATAGTTATGATACTGTGCTCCAAATCTTTTTTGAATGAGGTCATTACAGGTTTTGTTATGCAAATAAGAATAAAAATAGTTTTGTCATTCTCACCTGACACCATAATTTCTCCGTGCTCTCTTCCGACTTAAGCACTCTGCACCAAACTTATTCAGCTTTTCAAAGGATGCAACTGGTTGTCTATTTGAATTATCCTACATGGGGACATATGGAGAAAGAGATGACACGTTCCTTGCTCATGCCCACCTTTGTTAGTGATTAGTGTTTTATAGTATGTGGAGATGCTTATCATGTCATCATGTTTGGTTCTTTGCAGGAGGACCTCAACCGTGCAATAGAGAAGTTGAACATTTTTTCTGTGGTAAAAGAACTTGCGTCTTTTCTTATATTCAATTTTTCGAGTTGTGATTAAAGGGCTTGAAGGACTATATGATGGGTTAATAATGGACTAGAGATTAAGATTATTAGTAGGTTTTATGGAAGAAGGGAGTATAAGCTTGTTTACAGATTCCACCGACTATATGATGGGTTAATAATAATGATAAGATGATGTGATGGCTAGCATTATTATACTAGTCGTATTTCCATACAACGTGCTTAGACAAATAATGGTCGTTAATTCATTACTTGTTTGTTACCTACAGATGAAATGCCAGAGTATGCTCTTGACGTTTTTTGCTGAGGATATTGTAGTGTGGGTTTTTTTGATGAGTTCCGCTAGGGCACTGGTCAGGGTTGTAATATTAAAGAAGTACTTTTTTAAGAGACCAAGTGATTGATGATAAATACATGATGAGTTATATGGTAATAAATATCAAATTGCTCTCTAAAATTTCATATTACTGTGGAACTCGTTAAGAAAACGTTGTTCTTTGGGTTTGTTGAAACTAAAGGAGAATAAAGTTGAGGGTGGATTATGGTAGAGGCTTTAGAAACTGATGATTTCCATTTAAGTAGAAGGAAAACTGAATATATGATTTTTCAAAAATGCATGATTAATTAACGAACTATTTGTTGTAGTTGGCGGCAAAACATCACGGTGTTTTCAATATATAATGCTTGGGGATAAGGCATGATGATTGGAATGGAGAGAGATATTTGCAGTATATGTGATGATCAACACTCCTATATTTTTGGATGTCTATGTGACCACATATATTCCTTACGTAGATTAGGATTTTGAAATATTAAAAGAAGCATATGCAAAATAAGATACTATTTTGTTGAAAAATTAATTTTCTATTTTCAATTTTTTTTATTTTCCATTTTCCCAATTTTAGTAGTAAATGTAAAAAGATCTAATCTAACAGTAAACATTTCAACAAGTTAATATTTATCTGGAGTTAGCAAAGTATTAGTCGTTCGGTATATTATTAGACTTATTAGTCAAACAACTTTAGTTTGAGTTCAGCTTGAAACTATTTATTGAACAATAAGCTGAATTTTGTTATAATCAAGCCTATTTAATAAGCTTATTTAGGTTAGAAATAAAATTTTAAAAAGGCATTACTCAATCTATTACTTTATAGTAAATTAGCTCTTATCTTTTGTATTTACCCCAGCTTGAAGGATTGTTCCAAGTTATCTATTTAAGTTCCCTTGTGATGGATGTGTAAGGAGATTTTTGAGCATTATTATGAATAAATTTGAAGAAACAAAGAGTAAATGAGGGAAGGAGCAAGATTAGAAATTGGGAGAAAATGCAAAAGGAGATGAAAAGAAGAAACTTTCCAGAAAACTATAGCTAAGAAAATTTTCTTAAAGTTTCACAACTTGAAGCAATATTATGAATACACTCTGGAATTCAAGCACCTCACATTGAAGTGTGATGTTGTTGAACCTGAAGAACAAATGGTTGCATATTATTTAGGAGGATTTGAGCAAGATATTGGTAATTCAATTCGTTTGTGGCCTATTGGTCTTTAATTAGCTGTCAATGTGAAAAGCAGCAAAAAGAAGTGTGTAGAAGGTTCTTTTAAAGCCAACACCTATGGATGAGTCTTTCCAGGGAGTTCATCTTTATCTAAAGCTACTATAGTAATGCCCTCCAAGTCAAAGGCACCCTCTAAGAATGGTTTCAGTGCAGTTCAAAGCAGTGTTGTTGAAGGCGCAATGTGCAAATAGTTATTGGGGCCTAGACGCAAGGCGTAAGTTTGATGGAAGTAAGCCGCCCATTTATGAAATATCTATATATGATGTTCTTATAATAAATTTTAATTGTTAAAACTAATAGTATAATAAGAAATATCAAAAAATATTTCCGACAATAATTATGAACTCATAGTTCATCTACTAATATAAAATATGGTAATTAATAAGTGCAAATTACCACAAATGCTAACAAATTTAAAATATTGTTATCATGATACTCATAGAAAAAGTTATATTATATCGTCATTAAATTAAAATTCATTTGCTTCTCCTTTCATAACTGGTTGGTTTGAATGACGACTTCATCTTTATGTCTCTCTAAAAATCTTCTTCATTTCAAACTCCAATAGATTAGACCTAGAGCATATATTGTTCAAGATTAATACTATTTCTCAATTTAGTGTAAATTGTAGTCTCATTTGCTCCAATAATTTAGCTGCACGACCTTGTGTCAAGAATTATCCTCAAATATAAATTTATTATTCTCATCATAATCTGAATCCAATATTCTAATCAATCGCTTAATGCTTCATAAATCTTAAATTTATAAACACCAGTTTAGTATCAAAATTAACAATTAAATATAATAGCCAATTTAAAAATAATCAATTTAATTTTTTATTTTTTTAAAAAAAATCTAAGACACTCATGGCATGCACCACTTTAAATAAGCCTTGCCCAGGTATGCTGAGCACCAAGCTTTGAGCCTAGAGCCTGGGTGCACCTTTAACATCTGCTGAAAGCAAATGAGTTCTAGCAGTGGTGCTAGAAAATGTTTCTAATGTCAAGGGTATGGATGCGTTGTTTATGATTATCCTATTTGAAAAATCATAACCATTGCCAAAGGTGAGGTATGTGATGAGGAAATGGAAGAAGACTGCAATGGTTCAGGAGAAGACAACGAAGCCACCTATGGTGATCAAGGTGAATTCATTATTGTTCAAAGGAGTTTGAATGATGTCCATAAAGAGGATGATGAATGGCTATGATCTAATATTTTCTACAACCGTTGCGGTTTTTATGAAAAGATCTATGGTGTTATTTTTTATAGCAGTGATTGTAAAAACATTTTATCAACTCAAATGGCGAAGAAGCACACTCAAGCACATTTGCAACCATACAAATTAAAGTGGCTATACAAAGTGCATCAAATTAAGGTAAACAAGAATTGTCTTGTTTCTTTCACCATCTGCAAATACTATAGAGATGGAGTTATGTGTGATGTTGTTCATATGGAAGCTTTTCATTTGCTACTTTGGCATCCTTGGCAATAAGATAGAATGGTTCTTCATGATATATGTAAAAACACAAGATACTTTTTCCAAGGATGGAAAAGAGGTTGTTTTGGGTCCTCCTAAACCTGTCAATTTCTCACCCTTCAAAAGGGGAAGGAATTAAATTGATTGGTAAATCAAATGTTGGAAGGGAATTGACAGCTTGAATCTATAGTTTAGCCCCTTCTTGATGTGTTTCATGGTATGGTTCCTAATGAAATGCCAACTGTTCTCCCTCTATTTGTGACATTCAACATCACATTGATTTGTTTCCTAGTTCTATAATCCCTAACAAGGTAGCTTATAGAATGAATCCAAAAGAACATAAAGAATTGCAAAGACAATAGATAATCTTCTTACAAGGGAATTGATTTGAGAAAGCATGAGTTCTTCCACTCTTCTAGCCTTGTTGCTTCCAAAGATGGATGGATCTTTGCAAATGTATGTTGACAGTAGAGCAATGAACAAGATCAATATCAGGTACCAGTTTTCTATTCCTAAACTTGATGGTCTTTTAGACCACCTTCATGAAGCTGGTGTGTGCTCTAAAATTGATATTCGTGGTGGATACCATCAAATTCATTTGAGGTTGGGAGATGAATGGAAGACAACTTTCAAAATCAAGGGTGGTGAGTTGTTGTTTTACTTTTACTATATTTTGGTTTTGGCAATTCTTTTGATGAGCATGTGAAGCATTTGAGGCTAGTATTACAGACCTCGAGGGAGCAAAAACAATAAGCAAGCTTGAAGAAATCCCTCTTCTTAAAGATATGCTGTTCTAATGAAGGAATAAAGATTGAATCCTGTAAAATAGAAGCCATTGATAGCTGGCCAACTCCAGGATCTCTTCATGACATCTGAAGCTTTGATGGGATTGTGTCTTTTATAGGTGGTTCATTAATGTTTTTAGCCCTCTTATTGCTCCTATCCTTGAGTGCTTAATGGGTGGGTCTTTCAAGTTGATTGAATCAACTCAAAAGAGCTTTGAATATCTAAAAAGAATGATGACATTGGCACCTATTCTTTCTCTTCCTAACTTAGTGAAAGTATTTAAAGTTGATTATGATGCTTCTAATTTAGGAGTTGGAGTTGTTCATAGGCAAATGGGCCAACCTGTTGCTATTCTTTAGTGAGAAATTGAACAATGCTTGCAGAAAATATTCTATCTATAATAAAAAGTTCTATGCTATTGTTCATGCCTTGAGTCATTGGGGTCATTACTTGCTACCTTAAGAATTCATTCTCTTTTCTGATTATGAGGCTTTGAAGTATTTGGGAAGTTAGCAAATGCTTAACAAACAACATGCTAAGGAGGTTGTGTTTTTACAATCTAATTCATTCTCTATGAAGTATGAAGCAAGGAAGTTGAATTGAGTAGCCGATGGTTTGAGCAGAAGGCATTCTTTATTGAATACAATGGCAACAAAGGTAATGGACTTCAAAGTGGTGAATGAATTGTATGAAGGTGATCCTGATTTTGGGCATATCATAAAGGCTTGCTCCAGAGGAACTGTTGATCATTTCTTTTTACAAGATGGTTTCCTTTTTAAGGACAATTGCGTTTGCATTCCTCAAAGTTCATTAAGGGAGTCTATCATTAGAGAAGCACATGGAGGAGGTCTTGCAGGATACGTCAGAAGAGACAAAACTGTAGCTCTAGTACAAGAGAACTTGTTTTGGCCGAGGTTGATAAGTAATGTTGTTTGCATTGTGGGTCATTGTGTTACTTGTCATATGGACAAAATGCATGGGCAAAACACTAGTTTGTATACTCCTCTTCCAGTTCCTCAATCTCCATGGGAAGATGTTTGTATGGATTTTGTTTTGGCGCTGCAAAGAACGCAAAGAAGCAAGGATGCCATCATGGTAGATTTGACATATTTTCTAAAATGGCACATTTCATTGCTTGCACTTAAGACTTCGGGTGCTACTTATATTGCAAATATTTATTTCAAGGAGGTTGCTAAACACGATGGGATTCCTAATTCCATCACCTTATAATGATTCTAAGTTATTGAGTCAATTTTGGTGTAACACCTGAGTACTAAAATATGACACATGACATCAAAAATCGATTTAAGTAAGAAAATTGTTTTAGATAATTGTGGGTTTGGGTGATAAACTAAGTATTTGGTGGCTTGATGGGATGCCTGATGGGTGTATAAGCGACGTATGAGTGCATTCGAGGTAGTATCTTTGCACCTGATATGCATATGAAAGGTTCTTGTGCGTATTTGTTCCAGTAGCTTAATGCTTGATGTGTGTCTAATGGGGTGCATGTGTGCAAGACAATTTTTGCCTTCATGCCTGATGCACGCATGACTGAACATGTGAATCAATCTACTATTTAAGAGCTTTCAACCGTTTTTAGCCATTTTTTTGAGTTTCTAGAGAGAAGAGTGAGAAGAAGAGGAGAAGAGAGAAAATAAGAGAGAGAAAGGAGGAAGAAGATTTGAAGGGATTTTAGCTAGATTTTGGTGAATATCAACTTAAGACAAACGCATCTAAGCCATTTTCTTTAATTGTTGTTGAATTTTTCAAATGCTCTTCTTGGTTCTTGTCTTAAATTCAAATCTCTGTGTTATGCTTGTACTTCTCTTGTATTTGGCTTGTATGCATGAAAAAGCTCTACAACTAAGTTTAAGTCAAGTTATTTGTTTTTCATATTTTAGAAATTTGCTCATTTGTGTATAGCTTTTCTTTTGTCTAAATAAAAATCATTGTATAAAATTGACGAAATATATTTGAATATGTTTTAATATACTAATTTATAAATGAATGCCATGTCCTTTAATCCACGTGTTAAAAAAGAGGCATTTGTTACCATTCATATGATATGATGAATAATCAGCCCACTCGCTGGTTTAAAGTAATAATATATAGCCTGGACTATTTGGTAGAATTTATAGTTTGACTTTTGATATTCAATCCTGTTAGTAAGGTTTATCATTGGCCATTGGTTTTTAATTATTTTTCGTATGATTATTGATATTTTATCCTCATGTTTTGCCATGTACATCCATATATATTTACACTTTGTTGAATTTTAGATTCACTCTTGTCATATTCTTCACCTTCTAAATTAGTGGACATAGATTACTTGTAGGTTTTGAATTAAGAGGAGTTTTTTGAACAATTAGCTAGAAGTTGTCTTTATTGTATTTCATGATTTATAGTATGAATACAGAAACGATTTGGAATATGTAGTATTGGTATTTATTATGTTGGAATATTTCCTTTTGTGGTCGGTGTGCCTTGAATTGTGGATTGTAGACGATTTTCCTTCTCGGTTTAATGGATGAATTAAAGTAGGTATGTAGGTTTAGGCCAAACAAGAGAGTTTTAGCTGAATCTCGGTATACGTTATATATTTTATTCGAATTCATTGCAGGATTAACTAACGGTTTATGCAGTGTCTCGACCTGGGTTTTTGTTAATGTTTATAACATCAATTATGTTTATGTTATGGTACAAGGGTCGTGACATTTGGAGGACACTTTGGGGGAAGCTTGGAACTCGGCTCCAATTTTGTACGATTTGTATCTCCAAATTGGTGGTCAAATCGAGGTTGTTAATAGGACCTTGGGGAATCTCTTAAGGTGTTTGTTGAAAAGGAAAGTTTGAGAATGAGATTTAGTCTTGGGGCATGCGAAAGTTTCTTATAAT
>JAOVVI020015496.1:0-11169 GCA_028571085.2 Nepenthes alata | reverse complement strand
CAAGGTTATGTGTGAAGCGAAACATAACCTTGACCGTAAGTACGTTCAACAGCTTCTTACGGCAACGGAAGAAAACGAACAAAGAAACCAAATACCTGATAGCATTCGGTTGAAGCCTAGCAAAAGGGACTCCAAGTCCCCTCATGATTTCGTAGAGCTCTTTCGGAACAGGGAATCGAAGCCCAACCTTGAGGTGGACTTCGTATACGGTAATGAATCCGTCCAATGGACACCACGCCCTCTCACAGGAGTCCGGGACCATCATGCCTACGGAATAAGGGATTCTATACCGTTTTCGAATCTCTTCGAGCCTGCCGAGCATCATGGAAGAGGCAATGTCCCTTACTCCCGTCGCCATTGAAAACAAAAAGCAGAAGAACAAAGGAAGCACAGAGAGCGAAAGCTTCAGCAAAAGAAGAACGAAGGCTTCAACACTTAGCAAATAAAACGAAAACAGACACAGAAATGGAGAGTCGAAAACGAGAAGGCCTTTAAATATTTTTGAAATTCAAAAAAGGTGCACTCATTACCCTCGCCACACGTCGCTCGGCCATTCGTCTCAGAGAAATCGTGGCCTTGCCTTCCCAAGGCGCCTGTCAGCGCGTCAGTCCAGCATTTAACGCTTTGCAGAAGCCCAAACGACGGCGCTGGAAAGGTCTCAGACTCAAAGGAAGTTCTAGGACAATTCTCCACCAAGCCTGGCGCCACATTTCCTCCAAGAACACACATGGTCTCGGACTAGCACCGCAAAAGGCCTAAGCCCAAAGGTGGACGGCCATACTTTTACCTCCTCAGGGACGTCCTTGTCAAGCCATAGCGCGCACACGGACAAAATGTTGCAGGAAGAGGTCAACCTCCCAAGAAGAGCATCGACGACATGCCAAACGATCGAGGACCTCGAACCCTTTGGCATGGGGGGCTATGTTGGGTCCCAATATAAGGGCCCATAAATCTCGACACAAAGAAGAAGCCCAAAGACGTGTCCATGGACCAAGAGGACGGGATCGCCCAAGAGGTCCAAAAGCCCAAGCTAGTTCCTTACGCTAGACTGGCCTAATGAGCCCGAGAACGTGGGCAAGTGTCCCAAAAGCCAAAGTAACGACAAAGGTCCGAGAGGTCCCTTTAACCAACAGGGGATCAAGGATACCATGAGGAGCTGACGACATCAGGGACATCCGAGAAATGTCCGAGAACCCTAGCCCCTCAAATACGAGGACCAGGAAAAGAAGCTCGAGAACCTCAGATGTTCCTTCAGGTCTCAGATTAGTCCGAGAAGTCAAAAAAGACCCGAGGACCCTTCACAATGAACCAAAGATCCTTCAAATCCTTCAAAAAGCAGTTAACGTCCGAGAGCTACCTCCCTCGAATGGGTCCGCGAACTCACAAAGGGACAAGGCACGCCGCATAAGGACGAGGACTATCTCATACATGGCCAAAAACACCAACTAAGCAACTTCACTGATTTCCAAGGAGCCTGCGGCCACTGCAAGGCACCGCCTCCACAGGGCACGCCTAATCACATCAAGACTGACGCCTAGAGTCTACGCGCCTAACACTAGCAGGCCCTACCAACGGCGCCAGCAGCATGTCTCCCTGCACACGCCGACATGCCTGACATAGCCAGCGGGGCAAGTGGACAGCTTCCTCACGCGCCTGGCATGACCGACAGGACAAGTGGGCATCCTCTCGGCCATACGCCGGCTGCCACGTGTCCTCTCCCCAACAGTACGATTTTTTCTTATAAATACTTAGCAAAGGCTCCTGCCTCAGGGCTGGACTCTTCTTTCTTTTTCGAAAAAGAAGAAACGAAGGCTCAAAAGCTTCCCAGAGAGAAAGCTTCCAAAGGAGAGAAACTAGAGTAAGAAAAAGTGAACAAACTCCCAAAACTTGTACTTTATAAGACTTCGAACAATAGTGAAGTATTTTTCAAAGGCCCAGAGCCTCGTGATTTTTCCTCCTCATTCAAAAGGAGGCTTTCCATGTAAAACCCAGTTTTAATCTCTTCTTCTCTACATCCTTACACTCTCTAACACTTGTGTTGCACTGGACCCCGCGATCCGAAACGCAACAATCCTAAATCCTGGCAAGTGATCTTTTGCTCAGCTTGTTCTTAAACCATTCATTTAATTCTATCGGTCCACTTACAATCCAAATTTTAAGGATTTTCGAATCAAACTTCTCCACAAATTTTTGAGAAAAGTGCTTCATCTATAATCAATTAATCAAGATGTTCCAGAAATTGTAACATTATACTTGACAAATGAGAATGAAGCTACAGCCATACTTAATAAGTATGACATTTTCATAGATGTTTAGGCTTGTTTCTAAGAATGCATTTCAAAGATGAATTCAATCAAATATTTTCAAAGATTTCTAAAGATGTGGTTTTCAAGGACTCTTTTCAAAGACAAAATCAATCAACTCTATTTGAAGTGGGCAATGATCTACATCTACTCACTGAAGGTGCTCAATTTCCAAGTTCTTAAAAGGACAATATTTAAACGAAGTCAAGAGAGTAAGACAGATCTACATTTGTCTCTTAAGCTTCAAAATTATGCAGGTTTTGTCAGATAGGGCATGACAAATGAGACAGAGCTGCATGCATGGATAAACATCACCTGCCCACCTGACCCACCACCGATGAAAAGAGAGAGAGAGAGAGAGAGAGAGAGCATGGTGAACTCACAACAGAAAGTATGTTCTCAGTAAGACCCTTCTCATATGCTGGAGGCCCAACTTTTGCATCTAGAATTACCTGCCGAACTGATCTTGATATCAGCTGAAGAATAGTCATGAAGACCAGTTGAATTATTATCAAATCATAATTAGAAAAATTGTGCAACAAGTATATGAAATTGTCAGAAACGACAACTGAAATTGCCACGAACTTAAATATAACTAAGTGGGAAAAAAAAAGGATTACGAGGTCCACATATACCATTAAAGAATCCTCAATTGTAGGAATCTTTCGATCATTGAAGCTGCTTTGGAATTGATGGTTTAAATGCAGTTCCCTTATCTACAAGCAAAACTATAAAAATCTCTGAATCAACAGTACATCCCATATATTCCACAAACATGCCAAACGAGCTATATGTACGCAGCACATAGAAAATAACATTTTGCTCGCTTTATTAAAAACAATATCATCAAATCAAACCAAAGTGAATCCAAGACCATTCACCATGTTATTCACCTCCATTAAATTAGTCATAGGCATTCATGAAAATATTAGTCGATACATATCGTATCTACCAAGATGTATTAATATCGGGCTTCTCGATACCATGAAAATATCGTGATATATTTCTATATCAATCAACACAGCTGTTATATCAACCGATATTTAAAATATCGGTCTATATGGCCCTATTAGCTTAAAAGTTTTAGAATTTATCAAATATATCTAATACTAATACATATTGTCCAATACTGATATAACCACAATCAATACAAATACCGATACTGATATTTTCATTCATGGTTAAGGGTCATTCTACAAATTCCATATGTGAAAACAATATTAATGGTTTTCATTCTTCTTTAATCTTCCTCTACCACAAGTGAAGCGACTCTAAAGAGGGTTGCGAGCAAGTCACCACTCATTTTAGAAACTAAAGCTGCTAAGCTAATGCCATCTATTGCCTACTTAACTGAATGCCAAACTATGAACCATTTGATCAAAGATATGAGAAATAATTACTTTCTCAAGCTTTCAATTTCTTTTCTCACCTCTAACCATCTACTTCTATGTTGCCACTATACTTGCATTATGTATATTCAATTTTGGTTCAACTAATTCTAAAATCTTTGACCTTCGTAGTCTCTCTCTAAGCTTCTAGCTTAGCATTAGCATTTTCTTATCTCATCCACCAAAACCATGTCATTGCAAAAAGTAATAGATTAAGGTACATCAACTTGAATGTGTTTGGTCAATGTTAGCAGTGGTCCCTACATGCCAACCACGTGGAGTATTTGGTCAACTATCTGTATGCAATCTCAATAATGTAATTATCAATTTTCGTTACATACATTGATTAACTAGAGTTAGGTACATCAATTTCTATTCTCACTTTTAACCATCTACTTCTACATTGCCACTATACTTGCATTATGTATATTCAATTTTGGTTCAACTAATTCTAAAATATTTAACTTTCAAAGTCTCCCTCTAAACTTCTAGCTTAGTATTAGATTTTCTTATCTCATCAAACAAAACCACGTCATTGCAAAAAGTAATAGATTAAGGTACGTCAACTTGAATGTGTTTGGTCAATGTTAGTAGTGGTCCCTACATGCCAATCACGTGGAGTATTTGGTCAACTATTTGTATGCAATCTTAATAATGTAATTATCAATTTTTGTTACATATATTGATTAACTTGAATTTTCTTACACAATAAAAATCCTTAGAAAAGGGAAATGTAGTTTTAAAATAATGATAAGATCATACTTATAAAAACTCTAATTGCATGTTTGTTTTATCCTTAAATATTCCTAGTTAAAGAATTACTAAGACAGGCATTTGCAATACAGATAGACCAGTACACAATATGCTAACTAATTGAGTGTGACTAAGCCCATGGTCAGTGGCTGACAAATGTGCAAATGCTCATCTGAGATGAATTTATTAAATTGACTAAAAACCCGCTACTCTTATATGGAGTTTTTGCTTACATGCCAATAAGAGTTCTTTTAGTAAAAGTTGTGGACTTTAGACTTGATTACAATAGTATTTTATGTGAGAATCATTATAGTTAGATATTACTAGTTTGAGTTTATTACTTCAATGCATGATGGTGGTCAATGGTTATGGTCTAAAGTACATAAAGATAAGTGAGTGACCAATAAGGAACTATCACTACTAACAATAAGGAGATATGAAAATAAGAAGATATGACATGTAATTGATCGGATTAATGATTCAGGTTGACATTTTCCATAACCAAAATTGTTGTTCGGGACATGGGTTGATGGCAGTACGTGGTATGGTAACTCTTACACATGTTCATTTGACTCATAGTCATGGTACAAAGCTAGGTACCGTGTTTAATTTAGCCATGATTAGCATGTGTTCTAAATTTTTAATCAATTGAATGAGATCTGACATTTGTTCTACTAACAGTTTGATAATGAACCTTTAAGGTCACACATTATAATCTACTTACTCGTTTATTCTTGAGATGGATATGTGATAAGGAGTCATTCACATTTCATGCTTAAAAGCCCATTTAGTAAGTAGAGGCCAATGGTAGCAAGGAATCATAAGTGGACTTATATTGGGTCTTTTATGGAGTCTACTGTGAAAATGTAATTAGAGTTGTAATATGGAATTGCATTGAGGCTTTTTTATGCAGTTCATTTATGAAGAGGTAATGATGAACTTAAAATTTAGTCTAGGCCCAGATTCTAATTAAATTAGATGGACCATTTGGAAGGGTCAAAATCTTATGAACCTTTCTCTCCCTCTACATCTTCATCTCCATCGCTCTCATAATTCACTTAATCCATTCTTTATTAATTTGCTAGATTTCTGGATCTTTATTATCCTACTTAATATGGCCATTTAAGAAAATGGTCTTTGAATACACGAGAGCTAGAACTCCAGGTTTTCAAGCGAAAGGCCATATTCTCCCCATTTTCTAAGATGTGTATATAACATAATTCTAAAATGTTTACAAGGCATAACAAATAGTGTGGATATGTGAGAAACCTTACACATTGTGCAGCTATCCATAGTCATTTGATACATTATCATTACCCATTCAATGAAGTTCAATACTATTTATTTGTAAGTGTCAATCTACATACTGAGGTAAGTAAAAAATAAATTTTTTTTTTATGATATTATATTTGCTAATCTAGCCAAATTAAAAGATAATCCTGTAGTTAAATTTTTAAAAATTTTATCTTCCATTGTGTTTCAGCACTTATATATTTCCCGACTGTCAATACATCAATAGCCAAGACAAATGGATACGAGCATAAAGTTGACCCCGAATGGAAAAACATTTGTCTTCTTTGCATGTCCTTACACAAGTTCTACATCATTAATCATATCTTTTATAACTTGGATATATGTAATAAAAACTCCATTCTAAAAAAGAAAAAAAATCCTCTTTACAATACTTATTTTTGGACCGTAAGATATGCTTGAGGCACCTTAGAAAATAGATAACTTCACAGTTTAGTCAACTAAAAAATTCTCCTTGGTGCACTTCTCCAAGGCAACCAACTGGTCCATTCTCATTGTTCATCATCCTAATGTTTCTTTGACTTCCTTTCTTCTAATACACAGTTAATAAAAACCTGTTCTA
This sequence comes from Nepenthes alata, assembly GCA_028571085.2. Lineage (NCBI taxonomy): Eukaryota > Viridiplantae > Streptophyta > Magnoliopsida > Caryophyllales > Nepenthaceae > Nepenthes > Nepenthes alata. The sequence continues at coordinate 4,852 of JAOVVI020015496.1, read as the reverse complement.
AAATCTATTAATACCGTCTATATATTGACATCTTGCTGCCTTCTGTTCTAAAATCTATAATAATCCTTCTCCAAATCAATAAAAAAACATGTGTAACCCTTTTCTTTTCCCTAAATTTCTTCACAGAACTTTTCAAAATGCATAGCTTCATAGTTTGATGTATTCAAAGGTGAAACCAGTGTTGGGTAGACTTTATCATGGAATGTTCTGGAAATAAATTAGTGGAGTTGGAATACTTACACATGCGTAATGAAGGGAGACACCACTTATTAGCAGGCAACTTACACAATCTATTGACTAATATTATATACCTTTTCATAATCTCTGTCATAATGTCAAAACACTAAGATTATGTAATGTTAGTTATATGGATTCATTTCCTTTATTTGTGGTAGGCCTTATATGGATTCATTTCCTTTATTTGTGGTAGGCCTTTTCCTCTACTATCTCCAAACATGTAGCCTTCAAATTTTTATTTGGTTATTGTAATTAGGCCTGTTGATGACTAGAACTCTCCTACTTGAACAGCAGTGGAAATTTGGATAAAGAATGTGGAAAGATATGGTGGCTTTGTACATGAATAGAAGGCTTGGAGAGACAAAGCACTCTTTGATTCCTTATGGAGCTGGAACATAAAACACCATAAAAATGGTACGAGGATTTATTTCACATAATCAAAGTGGAAAAAGGAGATTGAGCTTCCTTGTGCTACAAATAAATTAGTTGCAAAATAACCATCCAAATACTTTGTATCTACAATCATTATAATTGCATAGAACAAGGAGGCTGAGGTAGGGGTGGCCTAATATTTTTATTTTTGTGTGTGTGTGTGCACATGCGCATAGGGAGGAGGGAGCCTATGATTTTGAATGTCAAGTATAGAAAGAATTGAATTATGAAAAGGGAGTTATGTGCAACCTCTGCTTCATTAACATGCAGCATGGAAATGACCCTTCAAGCAAGAGAATGAGGAAATTTACCTATCAGAAGTTTTTTTTTTCCCCCCAGTAGTACAAGTAGATTGAGATGTCAAGTTGGTAGGGACTGACATCAGGCAATTTACCTAGACAAGTAGGTAGGCCACAGCCAGGTAACTCTTATTCCTTTCACTATTAAAAGTTATCACAGGGTGCCGGAGCATAAGATTGAAACGGGATTCAAGCAAAATTAACTTGGAAGATCTAAAATATCTTCAAAGATAGAGTTCTTCACATGGGTGATGACATTAGAAAGATGCAAATGGTTTCACGGAGAAGAGAGAAATTCTAGGTCATAATCCATGATCTAATGCAAAACAGCCTGCTATCCACTTGCTCATCAATTGTTAATGGATGAAGGACCTATAGCATTTCTTCTTTTCTGATTTCTATTAACAACTAGAAGTGAGCGGATCAATTTCTGTAAAATAAGAGTTGCTTGATACTAGCTTGAAAGACACATGAAATGCTTGATCTAAAAAAATGCAATGCATTAAAAATTAATGATATAGATAGTGCAGTTATATTTTACTTGAAATGCTGGGTATACAGATTGATGTATAGTACTTACTTGGTAAAGGTTTTATACAGAAATTATACTAGAACTGAAAAGTTAATCAAGTGAAAAAAAAAACTGCATATATCTTTGTGCAGAAGTGTAAGACTTGCTGGACCTAGTGATCATGCTCTATTGTAACATTTAGCATACCCGAACAATGTGGATTTGATAAATGAATATTTTGAAAACTCCATGAATTGAACTGGCTGAGCAACAAGACGTCAAATGTTTCAATTGCGATAACCAGAAAGCAAAATCATCAAATATTGTCAAACATACTGATGCTATTAGGATTCCAAATAAGAAGCAAGGCAAAGATTGACATTATTCAAGAATCCAGGTCAATACCTTCACATAAAACCACATAGCAGGAAATGAAAGGAAGCATATATCTTGATTTTTATCAAATTTGGAGCAAGCCATACATAACCATCTTTGACAGCAAATGCATTCTCAGAAATATAGTCCAACAAGCTAGAATTACACACCTCATGTGAGCTAAAGTAACCAACTTTAGAAGTATGGTTCCTAGATATCTGTTGCAAATCCCTGCTTATGTCATATCAATTTCAAATAAAAAAAAAAATCATTGAGATGACGTAACAACAATGTGAACAGAATATCACGATTTCAAAAGACTATAAAGGCATTGAAAAGCTAAGAAGCACTAACGCTCCTCTCAGTCTAGCGTGCTAGAAGATTTTATTATTTTTATTTTTTGACTCTGACACGTCTTGAACATATTAAACTAATTTATAATTTTCAAAAAAACATAGTAATTAATATGAACTAAAGATAACTCTTAGAAACAATTAAAATTTTAACTATCGTTGTCTTATTTTTTTTATAATGAGATATATGCAATAATATAATTTTTTTATATTGGCTCACTTGCATAACAATTTTTCTATGTGAACCCTATATTGGCTCCTTAATATGATAATCAATTATATTTTCATATTTATAAAAAAAATAAATTTTAGTTAATACGTCCTAGACGAATTGTTGTCATTTTTATGAAGCAACATGTCAATGTTATATTGTTTTGTACCTCTTGTCAATGTCCATTCTTCTTATCTGAAAAGGTTTCATGATGACATTGCTAATGTTTCATTGTTCCTTTTATCCCTTCTTTCATCATCTCTTTTTCTCTTTTAATTTCCATTGGGAAGCTCAAAAAGCAAAGGACAAAGGAAATGTGAAAAATGAAATCTCATGGCCGAAGCTATCAAATAAGGTCTGATATGAGTAGCATATAAATTAATATCAAAAGGGTGAACCGATGCCATGTGATCACATATTATGGGGTCTATGTAGGATTTGTTTATTGTCATACTCCAGCATTGCATAAAAGCTATTTTTATGATTTAAATCCATAAGTATTAAGTCATAATAAGATAACATTATTGCTACAACAAGACTCACCCTCCACAAAATTAATATCATATGTAGAGAAAAGAACCTCCAAAATTTGAAGCAAAGGACAGCGATGAGCCTTGATGCCCATGATACAAGTTCATCATTCCAAGCAATGCACGAAGGATGCAGGTGTTGTTACACAAACTTTATTAAGTAGTTACATAAAACTACTGGAAACAGTGAATGTAGAGCTGCCCCTACTTACCAAAATCAAAAGCAAAAAATGGAGGCAAATCAAAAAAGGAACAAATTAACCAGACATGCATTCTTCTGAAGCAAATAGATGCTGGCTAAAGAGAACATGAATAATTAATCTACCTGTCGTGAAGAGCAAAAAGGACTCCATCAGAAGAACGAGAAACATCAATTTCTATGCAGTCTACTTGAGAACGAAGAGCAATATGATATGCACCCATCTATAATAACAAAGGAAAAAACAGAACACGGAAACAGAGAATCACTTCAAACTCTTAAATCTACAAGCTCTCTTAGAGCAGTAAAGAACAATAAGCTAACAGAAAATGGAGAAAGGAGGGTGCAAAACAGAATTAATAAACAGAAAGACTAATGATTAACGGTGAAAAATTAATTTAATTGACATCTACTCAATGTTATTCCTCAGTAATTTTCAGTAGTTGCTTCATTTAGGTACTCCTTTTCTGTTGTTTGTGTCTTTGAATGTGCCAATACCAAAGAGAGAATTTTTGTGGCAAAAAAGGTAGGACAGGCCTCAAGAAAAATAGCAAAAGGGTGGGCTGCTGTGTGAGGAAAAAGGCAAGGCTGGCAACTCTTACAGAAAAGGAAGGAGGCTGTGTGTGAAGAGAAAAAAAAAAAGACAACCTGCAAACTATATAATATGAAGAAAAAGGAAAGCAACTAGTTGCCTACATAAAGAGGAAGAAGGTCCAGCCTTAGCACGAGGAAATTAAGGGGATCAACTGAATTCCTCTGAGAAAGGAAACCAACCGGCTGCTGCTTACAACAAGCAAAGGCCGGTTATTGACTGAAAAAGAACAGAGCATGAGAGCGGGCTGTACTGCAAGGCAATAACAAAGATTTCAGACACTGTTACGAACCTCACTATATTTATGTTTTATTTATGTTATTTTTTCTTTATTCCAACTGCCTCAGTTGGCTTTACTATTTGTAACCAAATGGCTACAGTGGAAAGGGGGAATATACAATTTCTGTTTCTGCCTCCTATCCTCTCACCCAGCATGATGACAGTGCTACCAGACAACACACTCACCCTTCCACTTCCTTTACCTCAACCAGAAATTGCTCCATTCGTTGAGTCCCTACAACCCCAGGCCGACAGCATCACAGGCTCTGCTTCCACCAAGCCACACACCCAGCAAACCCTCAATGAAATTTCACTATCACCAAACCGAATTGAATGGAAAACAGTGTCGTCTGCAAATCCCTTAACCGAATTCAGGGCTCTCACCTTCACAAATTTACTCCAAATTGCTCAAACCCAACCCTTAACCAAAGTCCAAATCGTTACTCCCATCCCATTTCCAATTAACAGAACTAAGGGTGATGGATGTTCAAATTTCCTCTATCAGCCGCTGTCCAAACGGCCAGTATACACTCCCTGGCCGGTCCACCGAGCCGTGAGCCCCTTTTGTTGAAGCCTGCGATGATACTGGATGTCTTTGGCTTGGCAGATTGGGTGGAAGAAAAATTGGATGCCAGACAATGAAAGAAAAGAAGAGACACAGTATGTATTGCTCTTGCTGATGCCACCTGCGATGAACCCACGATTAGGATAAAGCAGAGACCGAATTTGAGGGATAGACTTGGAGACGCGGTTTCTGTGCATCAATGCCCTGATGTGAAATATGGCAAGCGGGTGCACATTCTTCCTATTGATGATACTATTGAGGGTGTTACT